>APFE030434767.1:0-12867 GCA_000404065.3 Pinus taeda | reverse complement strand
TAAAAATTGTCTATTTAATACTCTACACCAATAAAAAATAGAATTTTTGAATTTAATTACAAACTATTTGTCTTTATTAAAGTTTGAATAAATTTAAAAAAGAATAATTAAAAAAAAACTATTAGTAAATCAATTGAAAACTGAATATGCTATATTTTCATATTCTTCTCAATGCGCAAATATAATAAGAGATGATTAGCTAACATGCTAATAATAATTACTAATATATTGTTTTGTGATTACATTTAAGAAATATTTTTTAACTTAATATTGTTTTGTGACTACATTTAAGAAATATTTTTTAACTTAATAGGAAGAAATCTTAATTAGATTTAACTGTTATTTACTCAGTAAAAAAGAGATTTATTATTTTTCATTGATTAACCAATTTTACGTTACAGAAAAAGTTTATTCATTTTCATTTTTTTGGAACTCATTTTATGAATGGACAATGGGTACATTACCATTATTGCTTAGATTTGTTAATTAAGGAAATGAACATAATTTGTGGAACTTGTTAGTTTGTGTAAATAAATTAAATTATTATTAAAAAATAATAAATAGATTGGTTGATTAAGGAAATTAACCTAATTTGTTTTACTTGCTAATTTGTTTAAATAAATTAAATTATTATTAAAAAATAATAAATTTTAATCTATAATGTTAAACTATAGAAATTTTGCATTTTTTTTTGTGAAACTCAAAGTAATATGGGTTTGACAAAAAAACCTAATACATTATCTATTGCATATAATAGGGATAATAAGGGAACTTAGATAGTATTTTCAGTTTGGCATCATTTATGTTATTGTTGGGGATTTTACATTGTTGAGGCTTATACTCATTATTAGAAACCACTCTTGCACACGTATATTCTGGATCTGTACAATAATTCAGTTAGAGATAATTTCACTTAAATGCTATAAATGTGATTTTTATTGTTAATGTTTATTTTCCAAATAATTAAAGGTGTTGATTAAATTGGGAATTAATAAAATTTATGAATGAAATATGCAAATATATTAGATACTATTTAAAATATATTCATAATTAAATATCATATAATTGGAAGTTTTAAATTTATTTTGATACTTACAATTAAGAAAAAATAAATAAAATTTAGCAAATGTATGAAGCATCTAATTTAACTCCAATGAAGACTTCTATAAATGTTATGCAATGGTTAGGAACCATTATCATTAATAATTTTGAAATGTCAGAAGTGGTGTATCATGATATTGAAAGTGCAACAAAAATAATGATAAATCATATAAAACCATGGATAAACATTCTAATAGATTCAAGATTTTTAGTTTTCCATTTCTCAAACAATTTTGACCAAGAATGTAAATTTGACTTGATGAAGTTGTTCTTTCAATTGTAATTGTAAATCTAGCTTCCAAAATCAAATTGTCCTATTGCAACAATTGGCCAAATTCCTCTTACTTCCCATCGTTTTGGCAGAATAATGCATATCAATCCCAATGGCCACCCTTGACTTCATAGAACCATAACTGGCAGTCAAGCTAGGAAAGACCTATAAATCAACCAGCAGGAACAATCCCCCTACCTCAACCCACACTTCCAGCACCCTACACATTACAACAGAACCCTTAGACCAACCTACGACCGCAGCTCCCAGCCCAACCCAACCCGAAACCCAACAACAAACCAGTTCAATCTGTGCAAATTATTGAAGGACCGGAGCCAAAAACCGAGTTAAGAGAGTGCAATGAGCTTCAATTAAGATCTGGGCGGATAATAGAATCAGAGGGGGATAAAAATAAACAAATTGAAGATCAATTACCTATAGAACAAGCACCACAAGTGGAGAACATGGTTAAACAGAAAACTCATGATCAAATGATCACCTCTTCTCCACCATTCCCAGAAAGATTAATCATACCTCGCCCAATAGAATACCCCAATTTTTATCTTCTGGGAGAACTAAAAAATTGTGTATAAAAATACCGCTCCTCCAGGCTATTCAGGACATTCTAATTTACGCAAAAACTATTAAGGAATTGTGTATGAAAAAGCCAAAGAGGAAAATAAAAACAACCCCAACTGTCCAGTAGTCGGTACCTTATCTAATTTACTATCAAGCAGAGAAACACCTGAAAAATATGAGGACCCAGGAAATCCTATAGTCACTGTGCAAATAAATGGATGCTCCTTCCCCAATGCATTAGCCGATTTAGGAGTAGCAATCAATATTCTTACAACCACAACTTGTCAAAAGCTTGGCATTACATCCTTGGACCCAACCATGACCTTGTTGGAACTGGCTAACCAATCGGTAGTCAAACCAGAAGGCACATTACAAGATGTAATGGTGTCAGTAGACTCCTGGGAATACCCTACAGACTTTCTGATCATCAATCCTAGAAACCGACTCGATGGACATCCCATAATTCTAGGTAGACCTTAGCTAGCAACCACGAATGCTTACACAAGTTGTTGAACATACAGCATGACTATAGCAAGAGGAAGCAATGTGAAGAATTTAGCCTTATATCCTCCAGCTCAGCCAAGTTTAACAAGAATAAAAACCAGAAAACAACCTATATCATATCTAACTGAAAACATTAGATCACTGCTAACCATAGAAGATGCTCTCTAATTTAAGGGAAAAATAGAAGATGACATCATTAACACTTACATTAACCAACCAGATGTCGTATCCCATCTAAAATGTCACATGATCGAAGTAGCCCTCGATAACGAAATAGAAGGAGATCCCTTAAAAGATATTAACGATCAATCAATACCAACAACTTCTGTTTATAACAACAAAACCATAGAAATTGAGCTAGGAAAAACTTTGAATATTAACAAAAATCTGACTGTTGACCAAGAGCAGAAGCTTGTTCAACTCCTGAGAAAATATAAAGAGGCCTTTGCATGGGATTACCGGACATGAAGGGGATTGATCCCCAATTATGCATGCACCACATTTATACAGAGAAAGATGCCAGGCCCATTCGAAAACCTCAACGAAGGTTAAATCCTCATCTTAAAGATATTGTTAAATCCGAACTACAAAAATTGTTAGATGTAAACTTCATCTACCCCATATCTGACAGCAAATGGGTCTCTCTATTAGTAGTGGTGCCAAAAA
This sequence comes from Pinus taeda, assembly GCA_000404065.3. Classification (NCBI taxonomy): domain Eukaryota; kingdom Viridiplantae; phylum Streptophyta; class Pinopsida; order Pinales; family Pinaceae; genus Pinus; species Pinus taeda. The sequence continues at coordinate 9,746 of APFE030434767.1, read as the reverse complement.
AGAATGGAAAGTGGCATATATGTGTTGACTATAGAGAGCTTAATAAAGCAACCCAAAAAGACCATTTTCCCCTTCCATTCATTGACTAGGTCTTGGACACATTGGCAGGAAAAAAATTATTTTCTTTCCTAGATGGCTTCAGCGGATACAATCAAATTCAGATTGCCTCTGAAGATTAGGATAAGACTACCTTTACCCGCCCTTGGGGAACATTTGCTTACAGGGTCTTACCTTTTGGGCTGTGCAATGCACCTACCACATTCCAGAGGGCTAACTCAGTATTTTTTCAGATCTGATAAATGAAGGGCTCGATGTGTACATGGATGACTTTACACCTTACGGAGATGACTTCGAGCCAGTGTTACAAACATTAGAGAAAGTTTTGCAAAGATGCATTGCCACCAGACTCTGTTTAATCCATGAAAAATGCCACACGATGATGACCGAGGGCCTCATCTTGGGTCACTATATATCAGTAGCTGGAATACAGGTAGATCCAACAAAAAATCAGATAATTCTTTTAATACCTACCCCTTCCACACAAACTGAGGTACGTAGTTTCTTGGGATTTTATGGCTATTATAGAAAATTTATAAATAATTTTTCTCAAATTGCTACACCACTATATGCATTAACATGAAATATTGATTTCATTTGGACTGATAAATGTGATAGTGCTTTTGAAGATTTAAAATGGCTTGTATCAACAACCCCAGTATTAAGGGGCCCAAACTGGGATTCGCCATTCCAGATTTCATACGACACTTCAAACACAGCCATTGGAGCAGTTCTCAACCAGGAGGAAGATAAAAAGCCATATGTAATATACTATATCAACAAAAATCTATCTCTTGCTGAATTAAATTATACTATTACTAAAAAAGAATTTTTGGCTGTAATCTATGCTATCAATAAATTCAGACATTATATAACAGGATACCCTATGGTTTTATACACTGATCACTCTGCTATTAAATATCTAACTAATAAACCTGTTACAAATGGAAGAGTGACAAGATGGTTGATTCTTTTGCAGGAATTCGATATCACTATCAAAGATCGACCAAGAAAAGAAAATCCAGTAGTAGACTTCCTTTCACGAATGCCAAAGACAGATGACTTGGCAGCAGTAGAAGACCAGTTTCTTGATGAACATTTATTTGTTGTAACTGTGAAAACACCGTGGTATGCGAATGTCGCAAATTACTTGGCAGTGGGCAAGTTACCCAAGCACCTGACGCCTAATGAAAGAAAACAAATAGTACAGTGCAACACGTGATTCTCTTGGATCGGAGGCTATTTATTTCATACAGGGGCCGATATGCACATTAGAAGATGCATCAGGGAAGAAGAGATCTTTGACATCCTGAAAGATTGCCACGATGGGCCTTGCGGCAGACATTTTGTAGATCACTGGACTGGTCACAAGGTATTACAGATGAGCTATTATTGGCCCACCATTTTTAAAGATGCTAAGAAGTTTGTCCAGACATGCGACAGTTGGCAAAGAATGGGATGCCCTGGGCAATCTGATGAGATGCCCTTGCACCTGTAGATAGTCATTGAACCTTTTGAGCGATGGGCGTTAGATTTCATCGATCCAAAAAACCCATCATCTAATCAAAAGACATATATATTAGTTGCAACAGAGTATGTGACTAAATGGGTGGAGGCAGAGGCACTACCAAGGGCAACAGAGGACTCGGTAATCCACTTTATTTTCCAACTATTTGTGCGATATGGCTTGCCTAGAGAGGTAATTACCGATGGAGGACCATAATTCATAGGCCATAAGATCGCTGCAACATTAAATAATCATCATATCATACACAGAATCACGACTCCATACCTCTCACAGGAAAATGGCCAGGTAGAAAGCACTAATAAGGTAATCGAGGCAATACTAACAAAGACAATTGCATCACATAGACATGACTGGGCTACCCGATTACTCGAAGCCTTGTGGGCATACCGCAAGACATGGAGAAATACCATGGGATATTCCCCATATCAACTAGTGTTTGGCAAAGAACCTATCTTCCCAATTGAATTTGAAATCCAGACATTGAGGATAGCTCAGGAGGTAGGCTTGGACTTAAGCAAAGCACATATTAATAGGCTACATCAAATCAATGAATTGGATGAAATCCGGCTAACATTTCTTCAACACACTGCACTAATCCAACAACAAAGAGCGAAATGGCATCATGCCCTTATCAAAAAGAAGATCTTCCACGAAGGAGATTGGGCACTCCTGTATGATTCTAGGTTCCAAGATTTCCTGGGAAAACTCTAGACCAGATGGTTAGGACCTTATGAGATACAAAAGGTGCATAACAATGGCACCCTCACATTAGCCACCATTGATGGGTCTGGCTAGTCTTTTAAAGCGAATGGACATCGAGTACGACTCTATCACAAACCGCTTACCAAGGAGTCCTTTGCCAACAATTACGGGAAGATTCCACCATACAGATTCTTACTGAGGAGGGCAACTTGTCCTTAGCATAGACCCAGTGAATAATTCATTTGTTTTTGAAATTTGTACATAAAATTTTCTTTCTATGTTGATTGAATTTGCTTGTATAAATTGTATATAAATTCTCTTTTTTTCTACTTTTCCTTTGATGTTCCCTCTAAGGAATAGTTGTTGTTCCCTTTAAGGAATAGTTGTTGTCCCTTCTAAAGAACAACAATGATTTTATGGATTCTCGTCATGTTGTTCCCTTTAAGGAACAATTGTTGTTCCTTCCAAAGAACAATTGTTGTTCCCTCTATGGAAGAACAATTTTGTGTACAGATTTTCGTGTTGTTCCCTTTAAGGAACAATTGTTGTTCCCTCTAAGGAACAACTGTCATTCCCTCTAAGAAATAGCAGTTCCCTATATATTTTATTTTCATGTTGTTCCCTTCAAGGAATAGTTGCTTTTCCCTCTAAGGAACAACTGCCATTCCCTCTAAGGAATAGCAGTTCCCTATATATTTGATTTTCGTACTATTCCCTTTAAGGAACAGTTGTTGTTCCCTCTAAGGAACAATTGTTGTTCCCTCTAAGGAACAACAATTTCATGTGTATGTGTTTTCTTGTTGTTCCCTCTAAAGAAATTTGTCGTTCCCTTTAAGGAACAATAGTTTTGTATGGATTTGTTTTCCTGCTGTTCCCTTTAAGGAATGGTTGTTGTTCCCTCTAAAGAACGGTTGTTGTTCACTCTAAGGAAAAGTTGTTGTTCCCTTTAAGGAACAACTATTATTTCCTCTAAGGAACAACAATCCCATATGTATTTGTTTCTCACTGTTCCATCTAAGGAACAACTTATGTTCCCTTTAAGGAATAGATGTTGTTCCCTCTAAGGAACAACTGTTGTTCCCTCTAAGGAACAGCTATTGTTCCCTTTAAGGAACAACAATTTCGTGTATATTCTTTTTTTTGCTCCATCTAAGGAACAACTGTTGTTCCCTCTAAGGAATAGTTGTTGTTCCCTCTAAGGAACATCAATTTCGTTTGGATTTGTTTTCTCATTGTTCCCTCTAAGGAACATCAGTGTCGTTTGGACTTGTTTTCTCACTGTTCCCTTGAAGGAACAATTGTTGTTCCCTATAAGGAATATCGGCCGTTGTTCCCTCTAAGGAACAACAGTTTCATTTTCATCTGTTTTTCCACTATTCCATATAAGGAACAATTGTTATTCCTTTTAAGGAAAAATTGTTGTTCCCTCTAAGAAACAACAATTTCAAGTCTAATTACTTTTCTCTTTTCGTTGTTCCTTATAAGGAACAACTACTGTTCCCTCTAAGGAAAAATTGTTGTTCCCTCTAAGGAACAACAGTTTTAGTGTGCAATTTTTCTTCATGCTATTCCTCCTAAGGAACAACTATTGTTCCCTATAAGGAACAACACCATCATGTATATATCCTTTTGCTGTTCCCAACACGGAACAACACCATCCGCGTGTATTTTTCATTCGTTGTTCCTTACAGGGAACAGTTACTGTTCCCTTTAAGGAACAACACTCTTTGTGTGAGGTTTTCTTTAGGAAATAAACACTTTGTGAATATTATTTCACTTTTTACGACCCTCTATCAAGCACAAGGGTACAAATATATATGAAAGGATACAAATCTGAGGATTACTGGAACAAGAAAGTATTGAATATTATCATCTTTAAACAATATTGCTTTGTATTGATTGAAAAAGAATCGACACAACCATCTATATCACTTCACTGTCCTCATTTCCATTATAAATCAAAGAGATTGATTACTTGTGCCATGCTGGTTCTTCCTTAAACCCTATAATTCTCTTTGTTCATTATCATCAAATAAGGTTGAGGGCATACTTTCTTCTATTTGATATGTTTAGACTTCTTCCGCCATTCCTACTCCTAAGGAGTGTTGAGCCACCCTCTATGTATAAATAGGAAGTGTTGTTCTATATATATATACTAACAATTGTATGATTTTGTTACAGATGGAGGATATGGGGTCTCATCACGAGCCAGTCTACCATGATCATAAGGAAGAAACAAAGTGGCATTCCCACTATGGCCACCACACTAGGGATATGATTCAATGGATGAATCAAGAAATAAAAAGTCCTTGCAACAAGAGGTCTCATCACAAGCTGGCCTACCCACCTTTTGCTCCTTCCTAGTGAATAGCAATGTGTTCATCTGGTCACCAAGCCAACATATTGGTCTCCACTCTAATATCATAATGCACTTTCCCTATTATACATAAAGGACCATGGTTCCAAAGGGTTAGAAAGCAACTCTGTCAAGGCTATAGATGCCCGCAGGCAATAGAAGCTCTGTTGATGGTATTGAAGTCATATTTCCAACATCAATAGTTATTTTAAGTCCCTTTCCTTATTTGGTATCTTTACTACAGAGCGATTATGTTCCTAATTTATATTGAACCTTTATGCATGGATATCTTCTAAAAAAATCAATCATAATAAGCTTTAAGTGGAATGATGATGGTAAAGTATATTTTTTGTGTTAGATGTCCTTTTTCCCTTTTCAAAATCACCTCATAGCATCTCTTCACTAATTGATACATTGATTTTAGCACTCTGATATCTCTTGCAATCCTTTCATAAATAGGCGTACCTTACCATTCCCATCATCCCTGTATGTCGCCACCAGCATGATTTTCCTTCATTCACTAGGTCGAAGGCGACCTATCATTTCAAAGGGGGGCGAGGGTGACTCCCAAACTACTTATGCATGTGTGTCAGTCCTTTATTTGGTTATGCCGAACTATATGACATTCCATAATAGCAAGTATTTAATGGTATTTATGCTGAAAAATATCATCCGATATAATGATCATAATGACTTGCTGTTCCATCGCTCACTCTGTCTATTGCTGTGTTACCTGTGCTAACTTATAGTGTGTAGAATTCAGGCAATATGGGAGGAAGAACAGTGCGTAGGGAGCCACTAATACTGTCTATTTCTGATGCCACCAGAGAAATTCTAATATGGTTAATAACTTATCTTCTAAAAAATGTAGAAAAAGTGAAAGAAGAGATGACATTATAGATATTGTTATCCTTGCAAAGCTTGTAGAAGTTATAATACCCACAATTTTGTGCCTTTTTGTGAAACTGGTAGGGCTCGACAAATATCACATCTCAACAATAGAAGGGTGTAAGATCACAATCAACTGTATAAATGAATGGTCTAATCGTAAATCTAAGACAACACTACAAACATAAAGTAGGTACTGCTTCATGGACCCATCCAATATGATATGGTTGGAGATGAGTGGTAAAAATTTGGAATTCTTCAATCAATTGTTGAGAAAGCAAGTTCTTTTTGTTTCTATTGTCTATGATTAATTGTGCAATTTGTTGCTTGATCTAGAAACAATTAAGTGATGAGAGCTCCATTCTTCTACGATTAATTGTGCAAGTTGTTGCTTGATCTATAAATTGTTAAGTGAAGGGAGCTTCATTCTTGTTCTCATAGTAGCTTTACGCCATGAGAACCCACTAAGGGTGAGTGGAGGTTGAATTATTAACATGAATATATAGGTATGCATCATTAATGTCAACACTTCACAGTTGTTTGATGTTGTTCAATAAGAAAGGCATTGACCATTTTTTCCTACAAGTCACATCATTCATTATCAAAATGACAATATCTCCAATGATAAAATTGATGTTTCTTCTTCCCTTCGCCAGTCAAACTAGGTGTTTCTTGATTGTGAGCAATAGCAAGCTAGCGTCTTTGAAGATATTTAGGAGGGATGTTCCAATAAGGAAATTGGGAAGAGTTTGAGCTTTGCATCGATGTGAGAAAGAAAACTTAAAGTATAGTTTATGCAAAAGGGTTTGTTGTTGTTGTTTAGGGAGAACAATATTATTGCGAGTGGGACCATTTCATTTTGGTATCAAAGCTATGATATGCTCCAAGAAGATATCAAATTTGAATTTTGGATGCCTTGGATGAAATATTATACTTGCGATTATGAAGTATTTAATTCAATTGTCTGAACTGTATTAGGGCTTGATTAATTCATCAACATATAGGTGTTGACATATGAGAGATTACATTTAGGTAAATGACATTTTGAGCAAATGTGGAAAAGGAAAGAACGAATTATGAAGCCCACAAAAAAGAATTAACAGTGGAGTAGGAAGAGAATCATTAAGATTTTGAACTAATTTCATAGCAAAACTAGTAAATATCTTTGTGATAAAAAAAGAAGATATGAACATGAGAAGTAAATGTTGTTGATTCGTGTCCAATTGTGTTAACACAAGCCATGTTAACATTGTTTAGGTTGATTCCAACTACCTAATTGTTTGGTAGATTCTAAAAATGCCAGTAGTTTCAGAAATAGAAGTTTAGGCATTGACCATTAGCAACACGAGGAAGGTGGGAACACCCATTGTCATAGTGCTTATCAAAGGACAATTTTTACCTAGATGACATAGATAGTGCTTTTATTACTATTTTTAGTTAGATGATATGGATTGTGTTTTTATTACTATTCAATTTTTACCTAGATGACATGGAGAGTGTTTTTATTACTATTTTTAGTTAGATGACATGGATTGTGCTTTTATTACTATTTTTAGTTTGATGAACTGAATTGTACTTTTGTTGTGTAGCTATTAAAAAAAGCTAAAAAAAAAATGTAAGAGATAATCTGACCCCTCCGTTGCAAACAGAAATGGCATCATTTAAAAGATAATTTGAGTCATCGGTTGCAAACAGAATTGGCATCATCATCATCTACGAGATAACCAGCGTTGTAATCCTAGCGCTCCGCTCTTATCGAACAGGTTATCTCAACGGTCAAGGATGTTAATCGCTTTAATTATATTCAATTTCTGGATTCATATTGGCATTGGCATTGCAGTGCCTCTCCTCCTCTCCTCGGAGTTTCCTGGATTGTGTGGTCAGCCTAGTGCGTCTGGTGTGTCTGGAGGTCCATATGTTGTGTGTGTATGAATGTGGTTTGGTCTCTGTTGTTATGTCTGTTTTCGTCATCTGTTTGGTGTGTGTCTGTCTGGTGTGCTTGTATTCTCTGAGAGGTAGAGGCGTGCTTGTGTTCCCTGAGAGGTAGAGGAAGAGGCAGGTAGCGCGTCAATTATTGAATCAAGACAACTCTGCCCAAGGATCACAGTTAAATGCGCATCTGTCTGACTCGATGACAGGTAAATGAGGCATTCCGGTAAATTTATTTTCAAACTCTTTGTATGGATCACTCTTATTATGAGTTGTGGGTTGCAAACTAGATTAGCTAAATGAGAGAGGAATCAATTTGATTTTTAGAAAAATCACTGGCATAGCTCGATTCCTGTAAATAAATTGAGATGTTCAGTGTTGTTTGGTTTTTTAAATTAGATCTTCAACATCGCCAATTTGCGCATAAATGGAGAGAAACAGGGCCGGCCAATATCGCAGTTGGATCTGAGCGGTGACCATCGTCGAATAATGTTCACCGGGAGCGTTTTATTACGCAGAGCCTGTGGTTTCTTCGTTTTTAGATCAGATCCTCTGCATCCATGTTTCTTGGTTTTTATTAAATTAAATGTTGGGCATCCACGGTGAGGTGGTTTCTTGGGTTTTTAAATTAGATCATCTGAATCTGAATCCATGTTATTTGGTTTTTTTAACTTAGATCATCTGAGGCGGCATCATAAATCTCTCGTTGCACAGAAAGCGAGAGAAATCGGGCATGCCTTTCGAATATGGTCGGCGTCGAAGCATTTTTCTGGATGAGAAGTTCCTGAGAGCCTGGTGTTAAAAGATGGAGTTAACAGCGACCCTTAGCTTACCCGGTTTTGTTTTGAAGGGCGTAATTACAGCTTCGTATATGGTGCATAGGCCGGTGCTTGCTCCAGAACTGGTTTCTGCGTTGTTGCGGTGGACTTACGATGGGTTGGTTGCTCGGTCACAACATTTGTTTTACGCATCGTCTCCCAATGCACGTCTATTCTCCCAGATTATTCCTGCTACCTAGGGCTTGAGCAACGTTGTAACGCTTGCAAATATCATGTCTATCAATGTTTGCAAATATCATGTCTATCAATGTGGATTCATCCCTCAGAGGTAAGCACAACATTTTCTTGACTGACTCTGTTTCAAAGTCATTGTCGATTGCATGTGTGATTAAGAGATTGTTCAGATTGAATTGAATTTCATGTAAAGTGGGTAAGTTTCTCTGCTATCTTTCTGTCTGCTTAGTAAATAATATAAGGGATTGTTTATGCATTAGCTATTTCTAGATTAAGCATATTAAATCCGAGGTCCCCAGCAACGCTCTTCGGTGATTTATTTTATCATTCACTGATGCAGAGGCTGTTGGGTCACCTTCCACACTGATGCAGAGGCTGTTGGGTCACCCCTTTATCTTCTACAGGCCCCAGATACCCTCCATACCGGTGCAGAGGCTTAGTATCTAATCCAATCTCACCCAGGCCAACTTAGCCACCCAGGCCAACTTAGCCAGAATATAGGAGATTACATAAAACCCAGAACTTTTTTTATTCCTAATTTGGTAATTTTTCTAAAATATTGGGCACTCTCTGTATTTAATCATTCTTAATTTTTATTTTACGCCGTACGGTATATTTTGCTGGCCATAAGATTTTTTAACAAAAGATTTGTTAAGGCAATTAACAATTTTTAGTCATCAGATATTGTTGTCCTCCTTTCGCTTTTGAAACAGTAAAAATAGTTGTTCACATGATTTGGGATTGTATGTTTGTTCAGATTGCAATGTACTTCTTTGAATTTCTTGTAAAAGTGGGTAAGCTTCTCTCCTATCTCAGTTTTTGCACTGAATTATTGATGCAATCTGCATTAGCTATTACATCCAAGGCCCCCAGCAACGCTCTTCACTGATTTATTTCATCATTAGTGGCTTGCTCTTCAGTGATTTATTTTATCATTCGCAGCTGAAGCCTAAACCTAGCTATTATCCAAAAATCTATATTCGTAGCTGAAGCCTGGACCTAGCTATTTTATCATTCATGGCTTTGCTCTTCAGTGATTTATTTTATCATTCGTAGCTGACACCTGAACCTAGCTATTATCCAAAAATCTATATTCGTGCCTGAAGCCTGGACCTAGCTATTTTATCATTCGTGGCTTGCTCTTCACTGATTTATTTTATCATTCGTAGCTGAAGACTGAACCTAGCTATTATCCAAAAATCTATATTCTTAGTTGAAGCCCGGGAGATTGAGAATGAGTAGGTTCAGGAGGTGGGGTTGGATTCTGGAGGGT
>APFE030434764.1:0-10199 GCA_000404065.3 Pinus taeda | reverse complement strand
AATCCATCTTCGTCATTGTTCCACTAATGAGCAATATTGCAGACATCTTCACCAAAGCGCTTAGAAGAGAAAAGCTTGAACGATTCAGAATGATGCTTGGACTCACCAACATCCCTTCAGATTAAGGGGGGGAATGTTGACACCTAATCATCAGGATTGGGTGAATAAATATAATTGATGTAAATAAATAATAAGAGATATGAAAAGTCATCGGGAGATGAAGTGAAAAGTCTCCCTCATGTATATAATAAAGACCAACCTGAAGGAATAATATGAATTGAATTTTGTGGAGTTACTACTTGGCTTGACAGCAGATACAGATAAACCAGTGATTGGCGAAGTGTATGAGCAGATGGATACCATGTTGGGGCAAATAAACAATATTGTTCATAACAATGATCCCAACTTGTACAAACTAATTCACGATTTTGTGTGTATGGTGGGATAAACTTAATGTTCCACTACATTACTTGGCGTATATCCTTACGCCAAAATACTACTCTACATCTTGGTTGGGCCAACCTGCACCAGGGGGTGGGGTTAGGGCCAAACCCCATATAGATGAAGAGGTATCTATAGGATATTGGAAGCATTAGAAAATTTGGTACCTGACAGAGAGGAATGTGCTATTGTGCGTCTTGAAATAGGTAGATACTTCAGTTGCACTGATTTGTTTGGTACCTTTCATGCAATGGAAGATAGAGATAGATTTGATGCTCTCACATGGTGGGAAACATATGGTGGCCATGGACTTTTGCCAAAATTAGCAAAAAAAGTTCTCTCACAGGTTGTAAATACTTATTTTGCAGAGAGGTGTTGGAGCACCTACAGCTTCATACATAATGTAAAAGAAACAGACTCAATGAAAATCGGGTAGAAAGCTTGGTTTATGTGCACTACAACTTGATGTTGTTGAGTCATTACTGTGATCGGGCTTATGAGGATCCAACATATAAAATTTGGGACAACCACCCAGAGGATGATAATTTGGAGGATGGCACTATACATCTTGAAGAACTAGAAGCGGAACTTATAAGAGAGGAAGATGAAGCAACAACCATGAGGTCCGAGTCTTGTTCTTTTGCTGTTGCCGCCTCCATCTACACCCTCACGTGGAGGGCATGTGCCTTCTGGTTCTAGTCGTCGGTCTGTGTGGGAGACCCCTAGAAGACCACCCGACCTGCTCATACATTAGACACTTCTCGTGGCAAGAGCCACATGTAGTAGTAGATAATAGATTTACAATTTACTTGTCTTTTTTAGTTTCTATTAGTTTTCATATTTGTTGAGTCTTGACTCTTTCATATCATAATGATATTTTTTGTAAACAATATATGTTTGTGACAATTTAAATTTGAAGTTTGAAGTTGGCAATTATAACTCATTGGTAATGATTCCGAATTACGAATATGATGCTTTGTGAAAGTTGTTTAATTTCATTTCATACTTCATTTTATAACATTTAATTTCATGTTAAATACTATTTCTTGTAATGGTTAAACTTAGCTTACAAGTACAACTTTGGTGATCAATGATGATAAATGTTATATATTGAATTTTCATTTTGAAAGCTTGAAGTTGAAACTTTAAGATTGATTAATCATGAATCATGATTCACGACTATGAGACTCAATATGTTGTATGTTATTAACTTGTGGACGTGGTTGATGAAGAATCAAGATTATAACTTCTAGATGATTGATGTTATACAATTATATGGTTGATGGTTCAATGATCAATCTATGTTTTTTTTATGTTTTTTATATCTGATTCATCATTCTACATGTTTTTGTTGACATATATGTATCAAAATATAAAAATTATATGTATTATATGAAAATCGCTCCGGGATTCACTCCCAAACTGGGAGCTTTTGAAAATGTCGCTCCCGCTCCCATTTTCACTCCCACTCCCTGCTTTCGCTTTCGCTCCCAAGTAACACTAGACATGCCCAATGAAATAAATTCGATGTTTGCGAGGTACAACATGCTACAATCTAGGATATTAGAGGTAAAGAAGGATCCTTTCCTTGCATAGATTATGCACAATATTTATCAACATAATTGTTTACCTCATTTGTAGGAAGAGAGGCCATTACCATCATTTTTAATGGTAGTCATTTCTTCCAATAGTGGTAGCAATTGATGTTGAGACTCCATCTAAAGTAGTCTTCGAATTAAACAAACTTTTACCACCACATATCTATAACCTTGGAGGGGTGGCTAAAGATTTTTTGTTGAAAAAGAACAAAATTGAGTTTCTTCAACTCGAGTCACAACTCCAGTGAGATGAATTACAACAAAAGAGTCAACGTTCCGAACTAGTTCTTGTTCAAAACAATTCTCTTTTTGAGTGGTTCGGACCTCCACTTAGTTTCACCCAAGCTTCATCTTGGTCATGGATAGATCACCTAGGTTCAAACTCGAGTTTTTTGTCCGGTGCTCAGGAATTGAGACAATTGAATTTCACGAAAATAGTTACCCTTCAATTGTTCTAAATTGTTTGTGCAATGTATTGGATTGGAATTGAACAAATTCTTTAGTAGGGGTCTTGTCGAGACTTCAGGGCTCTTTTCCTCTTCTCGGGAGAACACAGGTAGTACCACATGCGTGGAACGTGGAGACACTTCACGGGCCCTAATGGTAAAAGTGTTAAAGTATGAGATTTTTTGCCTCTCACTCTCGTTTTGACTCTTATCAACAATGAACACGTGATTAGAATAATGATGCCATTTCAGGCGCTTGCACTTCCTAAACCCATCATCAGATCTGTTGAGTTTCTAGTGCTAATAAGACAAGCACAATTTTCTGCAACTGATAATTATTTCCAATAACATATGATATTACTTTAGCACATTCTAGCTTATCATTAAGCAATTACACTTCAAAAAGTTCAACTATAAATGCAATAGAACAACGAAGATCGTAGTAGAAAAACCATGCATAGTAGAGACCAAAAGTTTTGCCATGGGAAACCCAAACTTAGGAGAAAACCCAACAATCTTTTCTAGGAGAAATTGTTCAATTCAACAAAAGTACAATCTGATTTCTCCAGTCAAACTTGGTCAAACAAACCACAAAATCCAATACATGTCAAACCTTGGTCAAATGGGCCAAAATTTGGCCTTCCTGCATCTGCCCCAAAATAGGGCAACCTCAGTCAAATAGGCCGAAATTTGGCCTCCTGTAGCTTCCGAGAATAACTTGTCAACCTTCCCAAAAATTCGGTCAAACTGCCGCCCACACGTGAGGTCAAAGTTGGTCAAACTCAGTTGCTCAAAAATTTCGTCTTCCTTAGAAATCTTGGCCTCTTCCTCAGTCTTCTTTGCACATGTGAGAGAGAGAATGTGTGTTGTTGAGTTGGTGAGCAAATGAGAAGATCGAATGCCTTTTTGTAGTGATTTAGGGTTGCCCAAGTGGTGTGACTGTTGTTGGGCCGACTTGTACTTTTGGAGGCAAATTTAAATTGAAAAGTTTAAATTAAATTTCTTCTTTCAATTATCTTTTAGGTTTGACTTGAGTCGTTGGGGAATACCTCCTACAACTACTCAAAAATCAACAAGACCTTGGGAAGAAGTCATCAACGACAAGCACAAAACCAGTCTTAGATATGAAAAGGATGTGAGTTGTGACCTTTCACATTCCAGACTACTCCCCAACCAATTCAGTTTCATAGTGTTGGGTTTCTTTCACACGGTTCATCTTCACTTGCTCCTCAAAGTCCACATACACTTGAGATTTACAAATGCCAACATTGTGATCGAGTTGGCCACATGAAAGATTAGTATTTTGATCTCCACCCTTGTGAGCATTGTGGAAACATGCTCATCATTCGGACCTATGCTCCAGACAGAAGACTCCTGTAAGAGCAAAAATTCACCTCGGATGGATCGCTTCTTGGTAATGGTCTTCATCAACCAAGAAGATATATCTGTCATCCCGCAAAGTTAATTCTCAAGTGGAGAGAATTTTATCTTCTCACCTTGTATCAGATGGGGGAACTGATAGTTAGCTACTAGAATCAAAGCCATATCAGATGAGCCTGAGCCACAACCTTAACCAGATCCAACAGACAGAGGCTAGAGCTAGATTTAGCTAGAGCTAAAGTTAAAGCTGTAGCTGGAGAAAGACTCAAGTTCCATGAGCATGATTTGGTTGGTGGCCTGCCTGAAACCACCACTGGTAGAAGAATTCAGCTTTTGCAACCCATTTCATCAGTTTGTGGTCATCCTTAAACCATCATCAAGGAGCACTTCCACATTGCAGAAGACTTCAACTTCTAGCCAGGCTTGGAATTGTTCCAGGAACTGCTTCGAGCCAAGTTGCAGAGTTGGTGGTCAGCCTTAAACCACCATTCGTAGAAGACTTCGACTTCTGCTACCTCATTTGGTTTGTGGTCTTCCTTAAACCACCATTTCAGAGAGCACATCCAGCTTTTCGCTGCTATATACCTTTGTATTTTAGCTCTCTTCTTGGACTCATATACACCTCTTCGGATTGAAAGGGGAGGGGGGGGAGGGGGAATATCAGATAAATGCGTTTGTAATTCATCGGATACACCTCTTCAGATAAATGTGTGTAATTCATCGATCAGTTCAAGGGAAAAATGAAGTGCTAAATGCACATATAATGATACTAGATATTTTCTCTGAAAATTTTTGTTCTTGTTTCTGAAAACCATATTCTGGTATCCCTCTTGTCCTGTGGTTTCCCAAGGAGTCTACCTTGAAGTTTCTGATACATTGGACTTGCTGTACACATTCTGGAAACCCATCTGCCATTTCCAGTTCCGTTTTTTTCTTTTTAGCAGAAATTGGGGAAATTAATATCATACAAGTTGTAGCATAGCAAAATAGCATATTTCTTACATGTATATAATCTTAGAAAAGCAACAAAATTCTATTTGCTTTACATAACCTAAGATTTAACAAATAGTATGATGATTGTTAGCTTCTTCCAGCCCCAAATTGGTAGGAAGGGACTCCTGATTTCCGTGATCCATGTCTTCTAGCATTTGGTGAACCGTATCATCCTCTGTACTCCAGATGAACAAAGTTTCTAGACATCCTGTGATTGGAAGTTACTGAGTGGGATCCTTTTCTTAGATTAAAAACCAAATTTCTTAACATGTTATATTTTCTTTTCAGGGTATCAATCTGCTATTTTTACTGTACCAAAGCATAATTATGGTTCTTTGGGAGGGGCACTAATGCTCATTTTTATTTTCTTTTTGTTGTCACAGAGAAGAGAGAAGTCCAGTTGCATGCAATGGACTCTTCATGCATATAGAGAACTTTACTAATTTCCCGAGCTTCCTTGTAGTCCATGGGAGTAATGCACAGAGCAGAACAGAGCTTCCAGCTCTTGAGAGGAATGTGCTCTGCCTTCAGTTAAAACAAACCCAAAACCAAATTGCCAGAGGAACCCCACTGCACAATCAACCAAACAATATCATCAGGCCGCCCAATGTCAGCAAACTGTTGAGGCAGGGTGCCCAATACCAAGCAGAACCAAGGAGCCAAACTCACAAATGAAGGTGTTCAGAATCCAGATTACCAACAGATAACCGTTCTTTAAAATTGAATCCCAAAAGACAAAAAAGAACATATACCAAAAGTGAACGAAGCATGAACTATTACCATGATGCCAAACACATAGAAGAAATTCGAGGTCCAGAGCATTTGAAATTCGACACATTGTGCATGTCCTGAGCCTGAGCCCTTCAAGCAGAAATTCTTTATGGCCATCCAAAGGCTGAGGGAGATTCTTACTAGTGGATTCTCCAGCAGGGTAACCTTGCTCTAGATGGTGATGTGTTCTCCCATACCAAATTCCATAATCCCATCACGTTAGTGATAGACCTCACTGTGACATGGGTAGACCAGAATTTAGTTTAGGCATGTGAGGGGGATTTGTAGGTTCCAGTGATGATAATATCGGCGATATATCGCCGAATATCGAAAATATTGCGATATTTTCGGCAAGTCTAAATATTGCGATATTTTTGTCTCCTGATAATATTGCGATATTTCCGAGATATCGCCGATATCTCGGCAAAATATCGCGAAACGACGTAAAATATCGCTGGGTGTGTTTTACTGCGGCTAGAAAAAGGGAAAATTGTTTTTTTTTTCTTCATTTTTGTTTCTGAGTGTTGGAGAAGGAAGGGAAAGAGTTTCGTGGTGGTTGTCAAGGAGGGTTTGAGGATCAAACAACTATCATCACCACCAACTAAGATTTTTTTGTGGATTAAAGATTGAAGAATAGTGAGGCAAACTTCATTTCTTCCATTAACAGGTATGTTCTTAAAAACCCCTATGTTAATGATTTTTTCATAGATTTAAGGTTATGCTTGCTTGCCTCTTTCCTACCAACATTTTGTTTCTTTGTATTTTTCCATTTGCTATGATTTTCATGCCCATGAGCCAATATAAGGGTTTTCTCCATATTTGGACAGCAAGCTTCATTTTTTTTTCAACTTTCTTATGCACCCTCTTATTGCCATTTTTCATTCACATTGCAAAATGCAAATAATGTAGTAATTTTTTTTAAATGAGGTGGTTATTACTTATTATTTTTTGTGTTGGGGGGTTTATTGCCAATTTTTTGTTTTTTTGTGCCCTAGGTTTGAATTAGTTCACTACAAATGTCAAATATGCCAAAAGCCTTGGACCCATTTTGGGAGTATGGGGAGGTGGTTGGTGGGGCAAATCGGGCATATATATCATGCAAATTGTGTGGGACAAAGATGTCAGGAGGGGTTACACGATTGAAATACCATCTTGCTAGACTCTTTGCACATGATGCCGATGTAATGCCTTGTATGGTTTCTAGTGCAGAGGTTATACAAAAAGCTCTCGAAGCAATTGCTAAACAAGACAGAAAGAACGCTGCTAGGGAGAGGCCAATGGTCTCAGATAGATCGCTGCTAATTTTATTTGTTTTGCAACTTTTGCTATATATAAGTCTATAACTCATGATGATGAAATACTTTTAAAGTTTTATATATGTGTTATTTTGTTTAAGTCCTTGATTGGACAATTATCAGGGATTAGCAGGATGTGTGATGTTATTTTGTTTGAGTCCTTCATTGGACAATTATCAGGGATCAGCAGGATTTGGTATCGCCTTTGAAGTTTGATGTATCATTTCTATTTGACATCATATATATCAGTGCTTTCTTCATATTTATGTGTCAATGTGTTTAGTTTTTGTATATATGCCCATCATATGTAATTCAGTGAATTTGATATTCTGACATGTGTTGCATTAATGTGACATTACATGCCTTCATTTGCAAGAGATATGGATGTTAAGGAATTGGTTCGTCAAATAAACCCCCATTTTTCCCATTTCAATTTTTAGAGAAATATTCCTAATTGGCTAGGCATCAACTTGATGATTGTGTTCTCGAAGGACTTGGTGAAATGAGATTTTTGGAAATTGTAGACTTGCCTTTGAGAGCGAGCTATAGGAGATGCAATCTTGTTATTGGATGAGGGTGATTTTGAGAGCATTAGTTCGATAATTTTGCTTGAGTTACGTATAACAATCAAGTTCTTGGTTCCCGATTTAATTGTTAATAGAAGACCCTAGAGAAAGGCAGAAGCCACAACTTGACAATTTGTGGACTCTCTTAGATCCCAGGCAAAGATTGTTTCAAGTTTTCCTCTGGGATCCAGTATGAAACCCCTTGCACCTGCCACTACTTGACCAAAATAGTAGATTAAGAATTTCTAGTTTCCACTTGCCAATACTTGGGGACATCAAACATGTTTGTAAGCTTTTACAGGAATTCCTGGTGTTTTTCTTGTTTCATGTGGTTTCCTAAGGAGTCTACCTGAAGTTTCCTATACTATGGACCCTTCCTGTATACATATCTGAAAACTCATTTCCAGCTGTTTCCATATTTCAGTTTCCTGTTACCATTACTTGGTGATTTTGAATTGAACAGAATATACTCTGTAGAGTGACTTTGTCAGCTATTACAAGAAGCCGAAGGCAATCTGGTTGGCATACCAATGGAATACTTGTAAACTGGAACAGTTTGGGATGGTGCCCCTTATCATGCTCATATTTAGTCAGCAATGGAACTCTTCCTGTAAAGCGAGTTTCTAAGCTAATACATGAAGGCACTTTGATCAGGATACCAATGGAATACATGTTGAATGGAACAGTTTGGGATGTTGTCCTTTATTCTACCGATATTTATTCAATAATGAAACTATTCATGAAGTACTTTTAAGTTTCAGTGTGCCTTTTTGGTATCCTTGTCTACATTGTATTTGGGATTTTTTTAATAGTAATCAAGTGCCATAAATGCAGTACTTATTTCTTTGTTTTCAATAATTAATGCACAACCAAGGAATCTTTGCAAAAAAGCTGTAAACATGAGCGTCTAGCAAAATGACTTTGGTAGGCTAGTTTATCCAGTTCTTGCTAACCCACAAAGATGATGAGAATGTCCAAGCATAACATATTTTTTCATTCCTAGTCCTATATAATTAGAATCTTTTTACTTTTATTTTTACTAAGTAACATATCCTAGTGGAAACCTCTCTGACACTTCCCCTCATGCTGAGGATGGTATGCAGGGTAAACCCCAGATTCTTCAGGGCGCAAGGCCAGGTCATCAACTTATGAATAGATCATATATTAATAACAATCAGCTCACCAAGAGCAGCATATCATAAAATAGGATTTGACCTAGGTGGGGAGGGTAACAACTTTATAAGTTTATTCACAACCAGTCAAGCTATACCCAATTGACAATCTATAGTTAGAATCTTTAGATATGTAGATAAAAATTTGGTGTTAATTCTAGATCATGAGAGTAAAAAGGTGTGCCAAAAGACAAAGTTAATAAATACTATTGTATCTTTGGTTTGAATGTTTATGGCACAGGAAATTAACAATCAATTTTTTCTGATGAAAAAATACAAGGGAAGATGTGGTATTGAAAACCTAATATTTATTTTCTTAATGATCCCTTTATCATGGAGGTTAAAAGAAAATGATCAGATTTTATTTTTGATTTCTGATGAAAAGATACAATGGATGATGTGGTATTGGAAGGATAGTATTCATTTTCTCGGCAATCGTTTATTCATGGAGGCCAAAATAAAATGACTAGATATTATTTAATAGGAATTCTTGTTGATGCATTTGCTGCAGTGATTCTTGTTGTAGTTCTTGTTTTTTGTACTAATTGATTCATCGGTAATGCTATTATATAGTGTCTTGACAGAGGCAGTCTCAATATCTATTCTTATATTTAGCTTATTTCTGGTGAGAAAGCATATATACATGCTTTTTGATCTGAGTGTGGTGTTTGATAGCCTATGTTTTGTGGAAATTGTTCTCAATGGAAATACTATGTTCAAAATGAATTTTCACTCAATGCTAGTGAGACTGGTTTTAGCTGAAATAATCATTGCTGAAAGTCAGGCTGCTTTCTAAGAGTGTCTCCTAACATACAAAATATTACACTTTGAAGGTTAGGATAGCTGAATCTTTTACAAATCTTGCATGGATGTATGAATCTTTCACATATACACCAAAGGTTGACATAGGCAGTGAATGAAACTCCATTTAAAATATAAAACAAAACATACAAGGTCTGGAAAGAAATCCCTAACTCCTCCATGGCATTGTTAGAACATCTCACATCCAACTATTTTTTAAGAACTGTGATTCAAGAAAACAGATTATTTGAACTTACTGACATAAATTAACTGAATGAAGAAGAGTTTGACCTTAGATTATGGATCATCAGAATGTTTAAATACTTATGTGAGGAAGGAGAACTGAGGTTTGGATGTCTTGCAGGTAGTGAACGCAATGCACTGAAATTGACTCATGACGGGGTTGATGTGATGGGAGAGCGGTTAGCTGATGAGGTCAGATTCTACCATTGTTTTCTTGTGCATATTGCATTGATGTTAGCTAGTTAGGTCAGCTTCTACCATTGTTTGATATGTTTTCTTTTCTTTTGCATATTGGATTGATGTTAACATAGCCCTTACCCTCATCCATGTGATGTTTTGTTTTAACATTGCAGATTCACTACTTTATTTCTAAAATAATCTAAGTTGCAGGAAACGCAGGGGGAGGGGTCGTTTCCGTATGGAAACGAAACGGAAACGTGTTTCCGCGTACCGTACGGCGTGGAAACGCGTTTCCCGAAATGGAAACGCGCCC
>APFE030434763.1:0-38778 GCA_000404065.3 Pinus taeda | reverse complement strand
CTTAATTTATAGTGCAATGGAGGGAAGTTACTAGGTCCTCCTTCAAAGGGATAAAGCCCTCCTTCAAAGGGATAGCTAATCCTATCAAGGGATTAGCTCCTTCTCTTTTGGGATGCATGAACCACTTTGGAGCGAACAATCCACGTCAAAATCCTTCTTGAAACATCTAGATTTAACCAAAAAGTGAGTTTTTTAGGATAAACTTGCGCCTTTTTTACTTTCACAGGGGTACGCACCCACACCTTTACAGACAGAGCGTGCAGATACGCAGGTATTATGAACAAAGGATGTGGGTCTGCAGGTAAAAGTAGGAGAAAGTGCGGAACCAGAGTAATATTGATTTTCAAAATCTTTCTCTCTTTTGCAAAGCTTGACATGAAGAGCTAAGGTCTGAGACTTGCTTAGGAGGCTAGTATAGGTGATGATAGACCCATAATGACTGCAAATAATCATGGTGACAATATTTTTGTGTAACACACCTCACAGCAAATACATTCGGATCACAGGTAAGTAACTAACTCGCTCCTCTATTTGCATTTGTGTAATTAGAAGTCATGCAAAAGCAACGAGATGGTTGAGGTTGAACGAGGGAAAGGTGTCCAGTTAACTTGGCCACCTTCATCTAGTTAACTCTACTCATCCGAGATGTCACCCACACGTGCGCACAATCAACTCAAGAAAGATGTCAAGGACAAGTAGTGGAGGAAGTGTGAACTCTGATGCAATCATGAGGGATGATAATGAGGAGGGGCCATGATGAAAAGGCAAGTTGGGACCAATGGTCCAAATATGGCCAATGTATACTTTTCCATCTCACCCCCCATCACCGGAAATATCCATAAAGGGTAATAAGTACTCCTCCCCGAGCATTCTCACCACCTTTTCCTTCATTCTCTCCTTGTAACTTAGCTACAGCAGTCTCCTTGTGCCCCCACAGCCTCATAACCATCATCCTCCATCGATCTCTCTCATATTCCTGCTCTCGACATTTTCTACAGGAGCACCTACAGGAATTCTACAGGAGGGACAGCAGGCTTCTACAGGAGGGGCAGTGAGTTGTTTTGAAGGGACAAAACATGAGTTTTAGCACGATTTTCGATCTGAGGAGGTAGGTTTCGTGTATGCCCCCTATTTAATGTCAACATATGCAAGAAGTGGTTTCAATTTGAGGAGGAAATAAAGTCTTTAGGAGAGGAGAAAATACATTAAAAAAAAATAATATATATATATATATTATATATATAATAAAAAAAAAAAAAAAAAAAAAAAAAAAAAAAAAAAAAAAAAAAAAAAAAAAAAATAAAAAAATAAAAAATAAAAAAAATAAAAAAAAAAAATAAATAAAAAAAAAATAAAATAAAAATAAATAAAAAATAAAAAATAAAAAAAAAAAAAAAAAAAATCTCCTATGTTTCTCTGTTTCTCTCAAAAATTGTTGTCTCCATCTCCACATTTGGTTTCCCAAAAGAGTATAAACAAAATGACAGGAGGGTTTATGAGAAAGGAGCCCACTAACTCCACTAAGCTCCATGCACATCCACAAGTGGTGGACATCTTCACAAGGGCAAATTGGATGAATTTCTTTGAGAAATTCCGAGGGTTTGATGAGGAAATTTCCCAAGAGTTTGCTCTCTCTCTGGTACCCCACACAAGAACTCATGCCATTGTCACCTTTAGAGGTCTTTCCATGGAGATAACCCGTCAATTTATTAGTAGGGTCACTACCCTTCCTCTTGGGCTGCCTTGGAGTAAGGATGAGAAACCAATTGGCCAGACTGCCAAGAAAAACTTTTTCCAAAACAATGAAACCCCTGTAGAGGATAAAAATGGCATTAGAAAGGCTAGCATACCATAACCTTGGGATGAGGTTAGCTATCAAATAATCAAATACATTTCCTGTGAGGGGAGGTACAACATTGTCTATGGTTATCACTTTAGAATCCTCCATGAATTAAGGTATGGCATGGACACTCCAGCACCTCAGAAGCTCAATATCCCATACTTCCTCCTGCAGTCCCTCATTGACTCCAGCACTAAGGTTCAAGCAGGAAATTCAGAGCAACTAGCTCACCATGGGTTAATCAAAATCCTAGTGGAGGAAGCCCTCCATACATTTACATTCCCTATAGCATGGGAAGATTTCCGAAACATGACAGTTGAGGATGACATAAAGGCCTTAACCTATGATGTCAGTCGTACTGGCAGTGAGGAGGAAGAGAAGTAAGGGGGAGAAGGTGAAGCCACTGGTGACTTAGCAGAACAAGAAAGGAAGGAGGAAGAAACTGAAATAGAGGAGGAGAGAGCTAAAGAATAGAGCAGGAAGAGACCGAAAAAGTGAGAAAAGAAGGAGAAAAAGAGGCAGAAAAGGCAGAACAAGGAGAAGAGTCCCCTGAGACTCTGGAAAAGGAGGAAGTAGATGCCCTCATTTCCCTCAGTACACCAATCAAGCCAAAACAAAAGAGGAAAAGATAGGACTCCATGTATTTCAGGGCTAGGAAGAGCACAAGAATCAAAACAGGCAAACCTCAGCCCTCTTCAAAAATGCCAATTACAGTTGAATATTCACCCTTTGCCAAGGGGAAAGAATCTCTTTCCAAGACACCTATCACATATGAAAGGGGAATTCCTAGATCTTCCACATGGAAGGAGAAGGTAGTACTATAGGACCCAAAAACAGTACTACAGGAGGCTCAAATAGTTCTACAGGAGACACTGTCAAGACTACAAGAGACCCAAAAGCTTGAGAAAAGGATGGAAGGATAGCCACAGGTAAAAGAGGAAGCAACAGAGCTACAAGAACCTGATCCACAGCCAAGTCTTGCCTCCTATTACAATCTACTTGAGGGAGGAAGGATAATCCCACAAAAATTTGCAATTCCACTATTCTTTGAATTAGAGAAAGAAAGAATAAGAACACATAGGTGGATGTAAATAGCCAAATCCAAGGGAGTTGAGGATATTGGACATATGGAAAACAAACTCAGAGAAATGGGTAGAGAGTTGAGTGCTCTCAGAGACATGGAAGCAATTACAAGAAGCCACCTTGAAACCGAAAATGAATTGTTAAGGAGGCAGCTGCAAGAGAAAGAGACTCAGCTAGCATGCATGGCCAGCTTATCCATGGAGGCATTGCAATGTAGAACACCAGCCAAATCCTATTGCCTCTTTGATTTGTGGCAAATACCCTCTTGCTGCCCCAAAAACACAGATTTTCCTCATTCATAGGACTTCTAGTGTTTGCAGCTTTTTAGTAGTTTAAGAATCTGGTTCTCCTTTGCTTCAGATCTTCTTCACCATGCTCACTTATTTATTTGCAATAGTATTCTTTCATGCTTTCCTTTCTCGAGCATTTCTCAGCATTTCCTTTCATAGATCATAGTAGACTAGTTTGATGCAAAACTCTGTTTTTCTAGATGCACTCATTTCATTGCTTATTTGATCTTATTGGTTGACTGTCAGTTCCTTTGTAGCAGATCTCTTCTAGTAGTAGGCTAGCTTATCAGCCATCACATCCTCCATCTGATCCATGCCCTACAAGTCGCCCAAACCTCGCCTCAATTATGCCTTAGTTTCCTGCATTTTCCATAGAACTTCTTCCTCTCTCCTTGAGAAAACTCAATCATCTTCCTCTCTCCTGGTGATTCTTGGTAGACCCTATGCACCCTAACACCTCATTACAACCTTCATCCACCTTTTCCACCCACTCTCACACCCTCAAAATAGTGAAAACTACTCTCGGCCTCCTCCTGTAGGCCTGTTGCAGTTGCCCTATTTTCCTCCCGTAGATTTCCTGTGTCCTCCTGTAGATTTTCCTGTAGGCTTTCTTTTGAAGGTTGAGTTTGGGAAAAGCCTCCAGAAGGCCACCTGAGACCTCCTATGACCCATACACACCATCCTACATCCTCTCAAGTCCCAAAACCACCCTCCAACGCCACCTATTCGTTGCCACATTCACACACAATAAATTACATGCATGTCAAATTCACATAAAAATCCAAAAATATGTTTTTTGCTTATTTACTTCCAAAAATAGCTTAGCTAGATGTTGTTTACTTCCTTGAGTAGGTAATGGCTTTCCTTTCATGGTTTTCATAGTGCTTTCTGCAAAATTAGGATTAGTTGGTTAATTAGGGTTTACTAGGTTTGCTTTACATTTCAGTGTTTCTCCTTTCTGCAGTTAGAGTAGCATTTGTAGAGTAATCTTTCTCTCCTTTCATCACATATAGAGCTTCTTCTAGAATCCATAGAAGTTGGCTTGAACTCCTAGTGATCTTGGGTCGACTGACCAAGTGACAACCTGCAGTAAGAACTAGTAGTTATAGATACAGCACCGACGCTTCCAAGTTTGTTACGAACTACCGGGTTGAGAAGAGTAAAGTAGGCGGCCCAGGAGTTGCAACATAATTGCTACAACACTAGTGCTCACCAATGGTGTCCTGCTCCGATGCTTAGAAGCATAGGATTCAAAAAGGGTATTAAAATACCTTCATGACAAGCCAACTTGTGGGAACTATGCAGGCAACACTAGTGCTCATAAAGTAATGCGAGTTGGTTATTATTGGCCCACACTATTTAAGGATGCACATCCCTACACCCATAAGTATATTGTATGTTTGAGATATGTTGGGCACAATAAGAAGTCAGCGACCCCATTGTAACCCATTTCCATAGATGAACCTTCTCAACAATGGGGATTGGATATTATTGGTGAGATTTTTCCTCATTTATCGAAGCAACACCTATATATCTTAACTACCACATATTATTTTACTTGGTGGGTTCAAGTAGTTCGGTTGAAACAAGTAAACAAGTAGGGATTCATTCACTTTCTCAATTAAAATAGCATCACCAGGTTTAGCATTCCCATGCCAGTTTTTTTTTTACAATGTAATGTACTTTTTATCACCAAATTTTTATGATTTTGCATTGAAAAATGGTATTGTTTTAAAGCACTCATCAAATTATTACCCTTAGGGAAACGATCTAGCCAAGTCTACTAATAAGAATTTAATTTGCATCATTAAGAAAATTGTTTACTCTGAGCAAAGGAACTAGCATAATGCATTGGTGAATGCTTTGTGGGTTGAGCGTACTACACCTAAACCCTCTCTAAAAACCTCTCCTTACTTCCTCATGTATGGAAAAGAAGTTATCCTTCCTCCGAACCTATACTTCCTCACCTTAGAAATTTCTCAAGAATCCTAAGGTAAACCTGTAGGTTTTAACCCGATACAGAAATTGCCTACATATGAATTCTAAAAATAGAAAAGAAACAATGGTGATAGCATAAAACATAAAACAGATATACATAGAGATTTTCCCTTGGATCCAAAAACTGGGACTACTAGATTGATTTTTCGTTATATTCCTTTCAATGTTATAATACATATATATACATGTTGAATCATCCATAAACCGCAATCCATTAACCCTGGATTATAACATAATCGTAGTTCCCTTGACTAGATCTACAAAATACCATGGGCAGAAAACCATCATACCCAAAACCACGTGCAAAAACCATGCACAAAACAATAAGTAGGTCCGCGCACCTAATATAGCGTCCCAAAAAAAAAAATCTCAGGGCGTTGCCTCGGACCCCATAGAGGGGGGATACCATCCCCCTCAAACCCCCCAACAGGGAGGTTGCCGCCCCACCTGTTGCGCCAAGTGAAAATAATAGAGGGCCTATCCCCCCTCCCCCCACACATGGGGCTAGTCGTGGAAAGAATATAACATACACCCAACATTCTCCAACTTGTTGTTTTCTTTCCACGAGGGGCCATAGGAGAGCTTACTCATTGGTCCAACCCTGAAATTCCCATTGCTTCTCTACACCAAGAGAACTTCTCAATGCTCACAAATTTTGTCAATGCATTTACAGTATTCTTCAAAATGTCCACCTTTACCAGCAACACCTTTTTTTCCTCAACCATATCCCTTACAAAGTGATATTGAACATCAATGTGCTTTGTCTTCGAATGATAAACAGGGTTATTTTCTAGGAAAATTTCACTTTGCCTATCACAGTCTATCCTTATAGCTCGTTGTACCAACCCCATACTTGAACACAATCTCTTTAACCAAACTGCTTCCTTGCTTGCATGAGTGGCTGCCATGTATTCTGCCACTATAGTTGAAAGTGCCACTACAGACTGTCTCTTGCTCATCCAACTAACTACACCTCCAAACATGTTAAATACATACGCACTTGTAGATCTTCTCTTATCCAAATATCCAGCCCATTCTGCATCAACAAATCCATGGATGTCCAAAACTCTATCCAATCTTAGTCTTCCTTGGTAGCGTAAACCATACTCACTAGTGCGAAGCAAATACTTGAAAACCCGCTTCACTAATGTCCAATTCTCCTTCCCTGATTTTGACATAAACCTACTCAATACTCCCACTCCATGTGCAATGTCTAGTCTAGTATAGACCATTGCATACATCAGGCTACCCACTGCACTTGTGTATGGAACACGGGACATGTCCTCTTCCTCTTCTTGTGTCTTGGGACATTGTTTAGCAGATAACTTTACACTAACAGGAATAGGAACCTTCACCAATTTACTATCCTACATATTAAACCTTTGCAATATTGTCTCGACATACTTCCTCTAGTTTAACCAAAGCTTCCTTTTTGCCCGTTCTCGTTTAGTTTCCATGCCCAAAATATTGTTTGCAGCACCAAGGTCTTTCATGTCGAATTTGCAAGACAATTGGGTCTTCAATTCCTGGATAATTTCTTTGTTATTTCCAATCAACAACATATCATCCACATGCAATACCAAATAAATAACACGGTCACCAATTAATTTGAAATACACGCAGTGATTTTCTTTGCTTCTAGCGAAGTCAAGTCCCTGTATATATGTATCAAATTTCTGATACCACATCTTTGGTGACTCTTTTAACCCATACATACACTTTTTGAACCTGCATACCAGTTTTTTCTTACCCTTCACCACAAAGCCTTCAAGTTGCTTCATGTAGATCTCTTCTTCCATATCCTAGTGAAGAAATGTTGTCTTCACATCCATCTATTCTACCTCAAAATCAAAAGCGTCAACAACAGATAAAAGTAATCTAATAGAAGCTAACTTGGCAACAGGAGAAAAAATATCACCAAACTTAATTCATGGCACCTAGGAATAACATTTTTCTACCAACCAAACTTTGTATTTATTCACCTTTCCTTCTACATTCATCTTCTTCTTAAACACCCATTTGTTGGCAATGGGTTTCCTTTGAGCCAACAACTCCACCAAATCCCAAGCCTCATTTTTGTGCAAAGATTCCATTTTATCAACCATGGCCTCTTTCCAGAGTTTGTCATCCTCTGAATATACTGATCTCCTAAAAGTTTTGGGATCATCATCAATAATAGATAAAGAAAAGTTTAAACATAAAGCAACTAGACTATACCTTTCTGGCTATCTTCTTTCTCGAACTGATCTTCTCACAACTAGAGTTTGTGGCTCTTCATCTTCTGATTCATCTTCTGTTGTAGAGTCTGATTCCTCTTCCTTTAGCTCAAACTCTATCTTCTCATATTCCTTTGGTAGTACTTCATGTTTAATAACATATTTCACCTCTCTAAACACCACATCGCGGTTGTACACAACCTTCCTTGTTTCTGGGATCCAAAGCTTATAACCTTTTAACCCATCCTTATACCGAATAATGATGCACCTTTCAGATTTACTATCCAACTTGGTTCTTTTCTCCTTTGGAACATGTACATATGCATCACATACAAATACCCTCATATGTGAAAGAGAGGGTTTATTACCAGTCCATGCCTCTTGTCGAGTCTTATCCTCCAACATTGATG
Organism: Pinus taeda; assembly: GCA_000404065.3. Lineage (NCBI taxonomy): Eukaryota > Viridiplantae > Streptophyta > Pinopsida > Pinales > Pinaceae > Pinus > Pinus taeda. Next base: position 30,941 of record APFE030434763.1, on the reverse strand, counting down.
AAGGTGATATGTTGAGCAGGTAACATGTAGTCTCCACCGCCTCTACCCATAATTCTTTTCCTAACCCAGCACCACTGAGCATGCTTCTTTCCTTTTCCATCAACATCTTGTTCATTATTTCTGTAACTCCATTTTGTTGAGGTGTGTATGGAGTAGTATTTTTCCATGCTATAGCACACTTCTTACAGAACTCTTAAAATTCCTTCTTACAAAACTCTCCACCGTTATATGTCCTCAACACCTTTATCTTCTTCTCTGTCTAGTTTTCCACCAGAGCCTTAAATTCTTTAAACCTGTCAAAGACTACGGATTTCTTCCTAAGGAAATATATCCATTTATTCCTTGAGAATTCATCTATAAATGATACATAGTACATAGACTTACCTAGACATGGAACCGACACACGTCCAAACACATTATTGTGTACAAGCTCTAATATTTGTTTTTCCCTCTTAGCACCAGAGGGAAACTCACCCAATTATGCTTCCCATATACACAATTTTCACATAAATCAAAATCCAAAGAGAAATTAGACATGCCTTCTACCTTAACATTACCATGAAGTATTTTAAGGCCCTTCTCTCCAATATGTCCAAGCCTTTGATGCCATAACATGGTCTTTTCTCCAGATACCACTAGACTTTCTGCTCCACTTTCAGGAACCACAGAACTGTTGCACCTATCAATAAGAGTGCTACCCTGAAGCTTGTACATAGTTCTAATCCTAAATCCCCGCATCAATACCAGTGCTCCCCGAACCATCTTGCAGGTATCTTTCTCGAACACTGTTTTTACACCTGCGTCATCCAACTTCCTTACAGAATCAGATTTCTGGCCAATGAAAGAATATGCAGACACCTGGAAGTGTTATAATCCTTCCACCTTGCAACTTCAACTTGACTTTTCCACGACCAATGATTCTATCCTTCTTGTCATCCCCTAAGAATACATCACCACCATCATATTTATCATACTCGCAGAACCACTCCCTATGGGGAGTGAAGTGAAAGGATGCACCTGATTCAATAAACTATGCCTCATGATCTACATGTATACTTGAAGAAGAAACCAAGTACACATCCCCACCTTCCTATGAGGTGGATTTTTCCTCTGCAAAAGGACCATCATCAGATCCCTTTCCTTTATCAGGAGCTTTAGATCTATAATCATTTTTGAAGTAACCTTCCTTTCCTCATTTCCAACAAACCTTTACAAGTTTTCTTGCAGAATTAGATCTCCCAATCGAGGATTTATTTTTGTTTATGTTCTGGAACCTTCCTCATACAGACAAGGCATCACCATTATGGCCCTCTGTATTTTTGCATCTCATCTCCTTCTACCGTAAGGATGAGACTATTTCAACAACTTGCAATGCAGTCGCATTGTTTCCTATTACAACAACCAGTCTATCCCACGAATCTGGTAGAGAACACAACAAACCAATCCACTTATTTTCATCTAAAACTTTTATATCAACAGATAAAAACTTGCATACCACAGTATTAAAGGTGTTTAGATGCTCTTTCACTTAGTCTCCATCCTTCATCCTCAGGTTATATAGATTTTTCCGTAGGAACATTTTATTCTCCAGAGAATTAGATTGGTACAAAGTCCCTAACTTGTCCCACAAAGCCTTCGTTGGAGCTTCCCCTGATACATTCAACAATACTAAATCTGAGATACACACCCGTATTGTGCTCTTTTCCTTTCGATCCAACTTTTCCCAGTCTTCAGCTAACATTTTTGTTGGTTTAGTACCTGGATCTACCATAATCCACTGATCTTTATCCACCAGCAGATCCTCCATCTTGAGTTTCCACAACTAAAAAATCTGACCATTAAATTTCTTGATCTCTATCTCTCCATTGCTCGTCATCTTCTTTCACCACAAGAATCGATCCCGCAGATCTCCCACTGAACAGGGTCTACCACAGACCCAAGAAAAACCCCTCAGCAACAAAGGCATCCCCTTGAAGCCAAAACAACTCCGATACCAAATGTAGGTTTTAACCTTGTACAAAAATTACCTGCATACGAATTCTAAAAACAGAAAATAAAAAATGGTGAGATCATAAATATAAAATAGATATACACAGATATTTTCCCCTACATCCCAAAACTGGGACTACTAGATTGATTTTTCATTATATTCCTTTCAATGTTACAATACATATATATACATGTCAAATCATCCATAAACCCCAATCCACTAACCCTGGATTAGAACATAATCATAGTTCCCTTAACCGGATCTACAAAATACCATGGGCAGAAAACCATCATGCCCAAAACCATGTGCGAAAACCATGCGCAAAACCATCGGTAGGTCCACCCACCTAAGATAGGGTCCCAAAAAAAAAACTGGGGTGCTGCCCTGGACCCCGTAGAGGGGACCTACCACCCCCCTCAAACCCCTCGACAAGGGGGGCTATCACCCCCCACCCCCTCGTGCGTGGGGCTAGTCATGGAAAGAATATAACACACACCCAACAAAACCATGTTGTGTTGTTTAGAGTAGGATAAATACCCTTCTAAAGTTAGAGGAAGAAAGGTGCAAAACAAAAGAAAAGTTTTTTTTGCGCCAAAGTTGTATCAAGCACTAGTTTGATTAAAAATCTGCGAGAAACAAGGAGTTTGTTGTGGGAGACATAGTATTGAAATGGGATAAATGCCATGAACAGAAAGTTAAACACACAAAATTTCAATCCTTGTGGATCAAACTATTTGTCATTCATGAAAATCTTAGCCACCATACCTATCATCTTCAATCCTTAGATGGGAAGATTGACTCTCTTCCTATTAATGGCCAAGACCTCAAACATTATTTTCAATAGCAGCCCTAGGTTGTGTTTCTACCTATGTACATATTTCTTTCCTTGTCTCTTTTTGTTCTTGTTTCGATCATGTCATGTCTTCTCTTCTTCTTTTTTCATTATGTTTTGGTCCTTTTATATAAATGAGACCTTGTGTGAAAGTGTTTTTTTTTGTTCTGATAAAAGTGGCAAAAGATCTAAAGGGTTTTGTGACATCCATCAACACTTGGTTAACTTTCAGTCCCTCTTCTTGTTTGGACGTAATATATTTAAAGCCAATGATGTCTGAATAGAAAATACGATCCATCCAAAAGGAAAGCTTTAAGAAGAACCATGATGCCCATATATATTTTAGGATTTTCATTCCTTGACTCGGTTTATAATTGAATGGTTTTGTTCCTACCGATCCAATTGAGTAGAGAAGGGAAACGAGAAAACTAAAAGTGAGCATATCAAATTAGAGCTATACAACAGTATTTGAGGGAACAACCTCTCTTTCTCTCAATAAGTTGGGATCACTTTTCTACCCTGGTGATATAAACATCAATAAAATGCTAATGAGCATATTGAAAATAAAATAATGGGTGAAAGAAGAGAAAGGCTTCCTATGCAGAGAGGTGAAGCAAGCAACTTTGACGGTGTACTGAACAGGCTCACTTGTAGCAAAGTGATGTTGTGTTCCCGTAGTGACTCTGTTGGGGTACTGAAGAGGCCTGAGAGAAATGGAGCAACACTAGAGATGGAATTAAAACTTTTATCATTCTAAACTCACAAATATACACTATCCTTCTCCCCAACCGAAACAATTGAGATGTGGCAAGCCTTGTAAATGTGTTTAAACTAAGAAAGGGAATAGAAGAGACTATACCTATATCTGGGATAAGTGGGGAAGCTGAGGGAATCAATACTTCCTAAAATGCTAGACTCGGTGCATAAACCTAAACTTGAACAGGGAATATGGGGTTCTTCTAATGAATATCCAAGTGTTGTCGCCGCTACAAAACCCTCCAAATTTTGGCCTACTTTAAAATTTTGGAGCCTTCCTTTGATAATTTGAAATGTTTTTTCTAGATTCAAGAGTGGTATAATACTTTCTTTCAAATTTTTTACGTCCCTATCTAGAGAAATCCAAAGTGTCATCTTTTGTTAAGGGAACTGTCATTCTTGGTGAAACATAGTTTTGGCACATATTTAAGAGACTACTTTGGTGCATTCTCTTGCATTAATCGATCCTATCTATCATGAGGATATGCATCAAACCCATTTCTAAGGTCTTGTGCACTTTTTATTTACAGTCGTCACCTGTGTCATGAAGCATATCTTAAGTGTCACACTTGGAGGTAAGTGTCCTCTTGTTGTTATTCTAGTGAATGCATGTTGGTTTTGGGTACTAAGGATTTATTTGACATGTGGGTGATTGTTTGTGAGTGTGTGATCATGTTCAAGCCTTGTTATGTTCTCATTCTTACTCTTTTGTCACATTGATCCCACACTTAGTCATTTTTAGAGTTTTCACTATCTTTGCAACTTTCTTAATCTTCAACCAAACTCTATGCTCCCTGGAACTATGAATTGCACAGACTTAAGCCACAGTGAAGCACCCCCTATCTCCTAAAACTACACATTATACAGTCCTAGAGGACAATCTCCCACAACTTTGCACTGTGCAATCCTAGTGCTCAGTCACTTAGATATGCCAGTTGCACTTGCCCAATGCATAATCTTTAATCATTCTAGTTTTTGCTTGTGCACTGTGAAATCACAGTTGATAGTGGAACCTCTCCTGGACCCTTGCAGTGCTCAACTACACAGTCCATTGAGCCGCTCCTTCTGCCACTATGCACTGCATAGTTACAGTGCCTAATCATGCTTCCCTGCCTCTTTAATTTTTCCATTGTGCAATCCTTAACCTGCCTCTCTCTCTCTCAGCCACTATACACTACGCTCAAGAAGTCCTTTTTCCTCAATCTTGCACATTATCCCATCATAGTCAGTATGTTGCATAAGAAACAAGGTATAGTAGGTGATTTTAGGACTAATATTGTCTTACCATGAGTAAACTTCACTTGCAGGTGTTATGATCCTAACATGGAAGAATTATGCTCAATGAGGACATCAATAAGATGTTGCAAGAAGGAACTTGTGGAGGCAAGACACAAAGAGATAAAGTAACATTGAACTACGACATATGGATGAAGATCAAGATGACAAGGAATTTCTTATATCATAATGGCCCTTTAGAGGATGAAGATGAAGTACAAACAAATCTATCATGAAGAAGTGAATACAATAACAAAGAGAAGAGCTTAGCATTGATACACTACAATGAAGTATTATGTAACCGTCGCCAAGGCATTGCTTCTCAAAGTGTCCCCATTAAATTCATATGTTTTCATCGTATTTTTCCACAAATGTGGAATCTAATATTGTATTTTCAAAAGAAAAAAAAATGAGAAAATGTAAAATATGTGGAAGCCCACGGGTCCCACATGGAATGTGAAAAGTAATTACAAAGTTATAAAGTCATGTAGAAGCTCAAAGGTCACATAGGAATTCAAAAGGTCACATGGGAGCTCAAGAGTCATGAGGGAAGGTCAAGAGTCATAAGGGAGGTGGAGAGTCACCTCATTTGTTATATATACACCCGCATAACTCAAGAAAAAATAATTTTCAACTTGGCTTCTCAAGCTAGCCATAGGAGAGAAAATTATACTTTTGAGGAGAAAATGGTGGCTTAACATTCCACTATCTAAACTAGTGTTGTATCATTGTAATGGTGTATCTTGGGACTTTCACTTAATAATTTGAAGCTCTTGGAGCTGGTGCACTTTCATGCATATGTCGTGGATGATTGTAAGACTATTCTTTCATTGTTTGCAGTGTATGTTTATGTTTCTACATACTAATGAAAATGAACTATTTCGTTGGCTTTAGTATGCATCTTTGAATTGTGCATTTCTTGATTTCGTGAACGTTATTTCTCTATGAACTATTTCACAAGATAATTAACGATTCTTTTAGATATATGTGCATGTATTTACTAGGATAATACTATTACTTTTCTTTTAAAGACTCACTTTCTCTTCCCTTCCATGAAAGAAACATTATACACTTTGCAATTGAATACACCACAATGATAACTTGTTCACCATGAAAGTTTATGTTTTTTCTCTTGTGTCATTTATGGCAGCCAAGGAAATCATGAAGAATATGGTAGTTGGGCCTATTTCCCAGATGGGGCTCCTACTCCAAATGGTATGAGGTCTAGTTGGGAATTCTTATTGGGGAGACCCCTATATGTTGGCAGTTTCCAACACTATTAACACTATCAATCCCTAATCCAATGGCATGAAGAAGAAGAATCCTCAAATTGGGAAGAAATTAACAAGACATTAGGGTACTACAATCCAAGGGAATTTTGCCACCTTGCTTATAATTGGGGTGACCTACATGTCGGGCTCCCTAAAACGTAACATGTTGGATGAGGACATGCAACCAAGCTGGTTGGGGGGAGATGACGAGTCACTTATTTGGCATCCTTTTTTCTTACTAAAACATCCATTTTTTCCTAAGTATCCCCCATTTTCCATATCTAGCTGCTTTATATATATTTATATATATATGCATGAGTTATTTATTTATTTCACTTTAATTAAAATTAAGAGTTGTTAAGGAGGTATTTTGGTTTAGGTTTGTGTGGCTTAGTAGATATATATATAATTGGTGAACTAATCAATGTCTGAAGAATCTCTTGTATATACATGTTGAGTTTTGGTGGCCATATTTACCTCGACCAAGTATCAATAGGGAAACCTTAATAACTAGGTCGAAGATTCTTTTATACTACAAGAGGTCCATCGTTTTGATCAAACTTAAAAGCTTTTTTCAAGGCCTGAATATCTTGATGCATCCAAGAACAAAAGTGAGATGTACCCTTTACGTAACCACAAGGATCACAGTGACACTTGAACAAGACATAGGTGTGCACTAACACCAAGAATCGCAGGCCTATTGGTCGAACTACTTAAGCAGGTGACCTTTCCATATATTAAGATTGTTATAAAATTATTGGATTGATGTTCTTTAACACATGTGATATTTATGAGATCTTGATCGAGCACTAGCATCTCGAGTCAGTTTTGTCTGCAAATTGCATTCGTAGATCACAATTGCACTAGCACCTGAAATTAAATCAGATCATTAGCTCATTACACAAGCAATGGAAGCCACGAATATAATTCTTTATCAACATGTCAATGGAATCATTAACTAATTGCTAGCTTCATTACTATTCTCGCCATTGTTTAGTTCACCAAAAGGGATTGTTGTTGCTACTTGCTCTAAGTTAATATATATATATATATATATACCAGCGCCTTATAGTGGCAGTTAGATAAAAACGTTGTTGCTACTCAATTTTGATTAATATATATACACTATTATGCATGTTAATTTATGTCATTATACTTGGTTGTGTTATCATGTATGAGATTGGAGATTGAACTTCTTTCATGTGTTGAACGTTTAAGTGCATAAAGGCACAAGTTGACCTTCAGCAAGGACCCACTCAAGGTACGATTTTGTGCCAATATTTTCCTTGTTCAATTTGTAAGTAGGTTTATATTGCTATCTTTGTTTTTATGTATTTTGAAGCATTCTGAGTTTAGTTGATTTCTATTTAATTTCAAGCAAGTGTGGTTGTGTGATTTATGGTTTTCATAGACTTAGTGGTTTAGGGAATTTTCAAATCTGGCCTGTGAGCATAAGCTTCAAAATTAAATGTTGCAAAATTTCTTAAAGTATGAAATACAGTTGGTGACACTAAGCTAGTCACCCATAGAGAGATATTTGGTGCTTGAGGTGCCATGTAACCGAGAAGTGTATCGTCCATAGGTATATTCTCCCATTCAATCATAAATTCCCATGAATTCCATTTCTTAGGTCATATAAACAAGTGGGAGGGCTTCTCTCTTGTGTATATAGTACAAATAGCCTCGTAATTTTACTAACCCCAATCGGATAATTAAAATGAAATGTGTAGCCTAAACCTCTACAGAAATAATCAATCATTTAAATACATTATCAAGAAGATTGTATTAAATTGTTGTTCGAGGAAGCCCTTGTGAAACAACAAAATAGATGAGGGATAATATTTCCCAAATTCTTCAAAAGGTACCAACAACCGATGCATCTTTGTCAAGTAGCCACTTTGGAGGCGTTACACTATTCAAGGTACAAGTTAATTTTGATATTCCTATATTTGAAGGCTATATAGATGTGGATGCTCTAGGAAAATGGTTAAATATGCTAGAAGGGTACTTCTTTGTCCACAATTTTCCAATAGATAAAATTGCACTCATTAAGGATGTACCCCATGTCAAGCATTAGTGGGAGACTTACAACGAGTAAAGGGCCATATAAAAATCCACAATGTTTGTGGTTGCATGCACTTAGGGCTCTTTCAGGGATGTTATTAAGGATAATATTACAATGTTTGAAGTTATGATGACCAGTATAAGAGATGGACAACACTGTAATAGGAGAGGGACCAAACAGGGCCAACATTCACAAAAATCCTCCATTCCTTGCACTCCAATTTGGCTATTAGAGACGTCAAGAAACATTTGGTGCTTAGGTACCATGGAAGTTTTCACAAATACATCCAAACGAAAATGGAGTTTCTGGACATCTCTTCACAAGGCACAACATACCATTATGCTATCAAAATCAAGCAAAAATTTAAATAAAAGAAGCGATATTTTGCATCTATAGATTCCCTGCATCAGAAGTAGGGAAAAGGCAGCCCCAAACCATAGAATGAAGCAAAAATCCAAGATGGACTACCCTAGGGCAAACCATCTAAGTTGCAACGAAAGAAGGGTAATGGGAAGATAAATAAAGACATGGGAAAGTGGTGTTATTTCCATAGGATCATAACATCGATGAATGTCACTCAATGCAATTCTTGGAGGCCAAGATAAAAGGCTTGAAGTCAGATGCAAGTTCCAACCCTGATTCAAACCTAGATAGGGGGGAAGCAAATCATTAATGTAGAACGCAATGACATTGTCGCTGCAACCAATGTCCAAAAAATTGATCTCGAAGAATCGAGGGAAGGTGGGCACCTTTTTAACTCACATATGTGGGTGAAGGGCACACCATTTCATTTCATTTTCGATAGTAGAATTCAAAAGAACCTCATCTTAGCATAGGTCATCAAGTAATTAAACTTATCGAAACACCACATCCGCAACCATACACCATTGGGTAGCTCTTCCAAGGGCAAGATCTCCACATCAACCAACGGTGTTTCCTTCTCCATGGGATTAAGTCGTTCAAAGATGTGGTATTGTGTGATATTTCCCCCTTTGAAGTTTGTGATATTCTAGACTAACCATACTTTTGGACACATCATGCTTTATATGATTCTAGACCTCACAGTGTTATTATTTATTTTCGTAGACAACTATAAAGGATACCAAAGGTAGCTCCACCTACCACCATTTATTTAATATCCACTAAGCAATGCAGCATGGTCATCTCCCAAACCAGGAAATTTGTCTTCCTCCTAATTCAGTGTTAAAGTGAGCAGAAGATCGTAGCCAAATCCATCGCCTCCATACAAGTCCTCTCCACACAACAAAAGCAAGTGGACAAGGTCGTTGAAGAATACAAATAAATATTTTCCTCACCCTCTAGGGTACCTCTATACTATCAAGTCAAACATTCAATCAATTTTACCCTTAACACATCTCTACCCAATGGGTTGTTGAAATTTCAAGTGCAATAGAGACTAGCACTAATTTCTAAACATTTAAAATTACTTCTGATGATTTGTACCTTCTTTTAGCATTTAAAATTTCTTCATCAAGAAATTACACTTCAAACATTCAACCATAAAAATTAGTAAAAGGAATAGTAGAGATCACAATGCACAAAATCAACACAAAGTTTAGTACCCTGGGAAAGCCCACTTGGGGTGGAAACCCAATAATTTTCTCCTAAGAGAATCAATTCAACAAGAGAGATATAAAATTCAATACCATATACAAACTGACTAGCAAATTTTCCACAAAGAATCCAAGTCAAATCCCTCCTCAATCTACTCCTTGTCAACCTAGTCAAGGTTTGCAATAAAGGTATGAAATTGCACCTCTCTCTTCCACAAAAAATTGGATTAACCATAAAAAGATACCACAAAAAAAATTCGGCCTAGAATAGTCCACACGTGCCAGCAATAGAAGGTCAAGTATCCACACATGCGAGGTCTTCTCTCTCTCCTTTGACTTCAAACTTCTTCTCCTTGTCTCGGCCTTCTTCTTCTTTTCTTAGAGGAGTAAAACTATGCTTGAGATGAGTGATCTAAATTTCCTCTTTAGAGGGAGAATGAATGCTTATTTATAGTCTTCTGGAGGGGGTTGAATAAGTTCCACTTAGGGGCCAGGCTGACTTGATCACTAGAAGGAAGACTTCGGCTTCTTCTCGAGACAAAAACAAAATTTTCAAAATTCAAATTTTCTTTTGAAAAGGTCATAAAGAACATGCCTTATATTTCTCTGTTGACAAGTACATGAAGAACATGACTTTAACATAATTTTATTTTGAGCATGAAGAGCATGTTTTACATAAATATTTAATGCTACAAGTACATTAATGATAAAAATATTAACTATGAAGACTGACCATAGTTACAAAATTCAACATGTGCCAATATACGACCACTCCCTTATGGAGAATGAGGAAATCAAGTGTTGAATCCAAGAGATGCTCCAAAATGGGCACATTCAACTGAGCTCCTCACCTTGTGAAAGCCCAATTGTACTTGTGTGGAAGAAAGGGACCTGGTGACTCTACATTGATTACATTGCCCTAAAAATAATCACAGTCAGGAATCAGTAACAATTCCCCAAATTAACAAACTTCTTGACCTTCTCAAGGTAATAAGTACTTCAATGAGATTGATTAGAAGTTCAAATACCACTAGGTCCCAATGGAAGACTACCTTAGAGTCCAAATAAGGTCTTTTTGAATGGTTGGTCATGCACTTTAGTTTAACAAATTGCCCAACAACTTTCATGAGGCTAATGGATGACCCTTTACGACCTTTCACCAATTTTTTATGGTGGTATATCTGGATGATATACTCAGCTTCAACAAGAGGTTGGCAGAACACTTGTAGCATATTCAGGAGGTACTTGACACTTTGCGGTAACACAAGCTATATGCTAACTTGGAAAAATACTCATTTGTAATTAACAGGGTCCAATACCTAAGTTACATTGTTGATGAGCATGATGTGCATGTGGATCTAGCTAAGGTTCATGCCATTCATGACTGACCAACCCTGACCACACTAAATGAGCTTCAAAATTTCTTAGGCATTGACAAATTCTATTGTAGGTTCTTGTCAGGATTCTCTCACATTGCATGGGCCCTCAGCCAAGTGACTAAGGGTGGTGGCAGAGAAAAATTCATATGGGGAAAGTCGCAACAAAAGGTTGTCGATTATTTGAAACACTACTCATCCCCAATGCTTTCCTTACCCAATATGCGACAACATTGTGATATTGAGACAAATGCTTCATACTTTGTTGTAGATGAATTTCTCACTCAACACAGTCATCTGGTGTCCTACCATAGTGAGACACTATCAGATGTTGTCCGTAAGTACCCCACATATGATAAATAAATGCATTCCAATGTACAATCTTTCCACTAATGTAGTCATTACATTCCAAAGAAGGAGACAATCATCCACACTAATCACAAGCCTCTACAGTTCATGCAGACATAAGGAAAATTTCAGAACAACTTCCATCAAACATTGTCCACATAATTGTAGCAATTTCATATCAATATCAAATACAAAATAGGGAGAACCAATTGTGTTGTTTACTGCCTCATTCAACCTCTAGTTGTATCACTAACCATGGTTCTCCACTCTTGCTAACATGAGGCCTTTGAGTGGCCCCAACACTATGGGAGTGATACTGACTTCGCTAAAACCCACCATATGTTGAGCACGGGCACAACCATCACTGAGTTTCATCTTTAGGATGGAATGTTATGCCATTTGGGTCATCTCTATGTTCCTTCAAGTGATTTTTCAAATCTTATTTGCAAATCTCACAACAATTAGATGGTTGTTCACTTTAGCATGGACAAGATACAGGTTATGCTACAAAAGTATTTCTATTGGCCAAACATTTCACAATATGTCATCAATTATATCAAGTCATACACTTCATGCACCATTGCTAAACCAACCATTAAGAATCAAGGCTTTTACACCCCTCTACCTACTCTAAAAAGGCCCTAGGAATCTATCTTTGTGGACTACATGTTTGGTCTTCCTTCAACCAATCAAGGAAATGATTGTGTCTTCATGGTTGTATATTTATTTTCTAAGATGGCCATTTTGATAGTATGGGGGACTAATATCATACTGGAAGCTACTAGTAAGCTCTTCTTCATATTGGGATAGTAGGTTCCTAGGAAAATTTTGATAAAGTCCTTGGTCATCATTTGACATCAAGCTCACCAAATCCATCGCCTTCCACCCCCAAAATTATGGCTAAACAGAGATTGTCAATAGCATGATCATGCATATCTTTGGCATGTACAACTCCAAGCATCCATGCACATGGGATGAAAGTCTCCCCTATGTTCAACACAACTAGAATAGAATCCTCCACAACTAAACCGAACATAGACCTTTTTAGGTGGGCCTAGGATCTCAACCATTAGGTTCTATTTATTTTGCACTACCCCTTGCATCCACATAGGTGGAATATTCCCATGCTCACTCTGAAACCGACAAAACCAACAAATTCATTGAACGAATTCAACACATATGCCAACAAGTCCATGATATTTTACAAAAAGCCAATGTGAACTAAAAGCAGTGCCATTATCAACATCGAGTGCCACACAAATTTTCAGTCATTGGAATAAAGGGCACCTTATAAGACCCCATCGAAAGCTTCATCCAGTTCGTTATGTACCTTTCACCATCACTAAGGTTGTGGGTGACAATGCTTTTGAGCTAAGTATTCCCCCCTTCCTTGCCTAATCAGATATTGATCTAGGACCTTAATGATAGCTCAAATTTCATAGTGTTCGAAAAAGTGTTGAACCTGAGCGACCGGGTAGCTCTTGTCTTCCTGATTTCGGCACTGTGAATAGTTTGAAAAATCGATACCGTATGAAGGAGTTATCGCAATTTGAAAAGTCCAGTAAACTACAATTTATGGAAATTTGACCAAGACTAATTTGGTTTTAAGCGCTAAACCTTTCCTTAAGCGCATTTCTTAAAAGTGTGAATTAAGCACGTGGGTTGTATTCGGAAAGTGGAAACTGGTATCTCGCGCACCCTAAAGGTGGGAAGCGATATTCCTAAATTTCTCGCGATTACCCTTAGCGGGTGACACGTCGCACGGGAAAACTACTTTGATCGCACGCTCTCGACCTGATATGGGTCATGCAAGAATATGCACGAGATTGCGCGATAGCCGTTGGATTGGATGGGACAGATCGACGGTGGAGATCATCTGAGTTAGTTGGTAAGCGGACGACACGATATTCGTTAGATCTGGAGAAGTGAGATCAATGGCGAAAATTGAAGCACTTGATAAAAGGGAAAGCCAAAGAAGGATCGAGCGGGATTGATCGATGGTGGAGATTCCGCTAACTAAACAATCCCACACGGTTGCCGATTAATATGATCGCTAGCCTTATCCCTAACTGTCGGGATTACACCTCCTCATATGCACACTAAACATTAACTGTAATAGTCACCTCCAACAGTTTAGCTTGGTGGAGTAGCTAAAAAGGGCGATTATGCTATATTTAACGGGATTTAAGTGCAGTTCACAAAATAGAGTAGATATTGCTTAAATGCACTCCAGGAGCAGTTTTCGAAAGAGAGAGAGGGAGTGAAACAAGATGTTATCTAGGCTAATTGGAGCCTTTTGAAGACAATGGAATAGTCCAAAGAAGTTGAATAAGTCATCTTCATGGATATTTTCATCCAGGGAGATTTTGGAGCTCAGGGCCACCAGGAATTGGAGGCAGTTGTAGGAGCTACCAGTACTCATTCCCAGCGAACCAATAGTCATTTATGACTGTAATGAGCCTTTTGAATCCATTGCAAGGATTGCAGAAGCATTTGAAGACTTATGAAGGGAAGTTTAAGGCAGCCTAGTGCCAATCGTGGAGGAAGGCCTAGTTTGGGGATGCAGTGCTCATTTTGAGCAAATGATCAGTATATTTTCGGTGTCTGATATGTGTTGGAGATAGGAGATGAAGTTTCAATGACAGTTAAAGAATTATGAAGGAGTTAGTGTCATCAAGAATCTCAGGGTAGCTTAGAGCACTGATTGAAGGAATCAAGTCTAAGGGAGCTTAGATCTGTTTGCAGAGTGATGATAGCCATGACAGGGTTATATATGGTATTCTAAGCCCATTGGTTCAATTCAATAACCTTTGGAGTTAAGTGTGGAACTTGTAAAAGAAACTTTGCCATAATCCCAAAGAGCCAAGTCAAGATGGAAAGAGTTCAAGGAGACATAGCACACGATATTCAGGTGAACTCTTAGATTAAATTTGTTGTTATGTGTTGATGTTTATTTGTTGCATTATATGGCTGTTATATGTGTTTAATATCAACGGAAACAAATGGACTGAAAGCACTTAAACAGTTAAAAGAAAACATACACTTGTTTCAAGTATCTAATTCTGCAAATGTCATATATAAGCTAGATCATTTATTTGCTTAACTGAGTGGGAGGTTCTTGTAAGCATAACAAGTTATCAAACCCCCATCTCCAAATCATTGCCTTACACCTAGTGTTCAATGTGGACCTCCATTGGCCATACTTTCCACCATTATTAGACATATAAGAGATAACAAAGTAGTTAACACTAACATATCTCAACCTCAACTACATGGAACAAGTAACCATTGATCAAATCATGGACTCATAGGTTAAGGTCACTCAACAACAGAGGATCCAGGTTTATTGGGTTCTCAAAGCAGGGTAGCTCCTGCACCAAGGCAAGTGGGTCACCCAGACCCAAGTTCAACAGAATTTTCCCCACCTAATGGGGGCACTCAACAAAATGGATACATTTCTTCCTAAGGGAGAGGACTGATCCAGGTGGATATTGGTGGCCACCTATCTATTCCACTAGCTCAGAGAAAATTTCTCCATCTTGGTATTTTGTCTATAATTTTTTGGTTCCTAAATTTCTAGGGCCATTTTGAGCCCCTATATGATGTTTTTTGACATGGCATAGGACTAGGAAATAACCATAAGTTCTTTCTTGGGCCTTAGTCAAAATGTGTAATTATCAGCTAAACCTTTCCAATGGGCTATTGTGCATGCCAAATGGAGATCATCTTCAAAAGTTACGACCCTAAGATGTTGATGTAACAACTAACCCCATTGGGGCCCACAAGCCTTTTGGTGTTTCATCTCCTAGGGTTAGGTTTTGGTATGTTTAGGGTTTCCTAGTAGTTTCTTATGTTAAAATGGGTCTTTCGGCCTCATTATAATGCACTCTACTGAATTTGCATAATCGTCACATATCCTCTCAAAGATAAGCTACCACCATTTGAACGAGTTTGTTTCATTCCAAATTTTTACAGTTTCAACACTTTCCATTTATTAATAGAAGTCATGTTTCATTGTATCTATATGTTCTTTTTATTAATTTGTATTTCATTTCATTCCAGGGGCTAAGATTCAGGGGGCTTGAATGTTGAGAGAGGAGGAGAGAAAACATACAATCTACCATGAAACTAACCACAAGATAATACAATGAAAATCTAACTCTTTATTAAATGGGAAGGAAAACATTATTACCTCTACATCATGGAACGTTGAATTTCCTTTCAAAAGGTGAGGCCCATTATTTATAGTGTTTTTTGTGTCTCCTTAATATACATCATTCAATACCATGGGTAAATCCATGGGTTGATACCACTTTCCACTCGAAGCAACCTTATTCTTTTATTTATGCCCTCTTTAAATACTATTTTTGGCTCTCACCCACTACCCCTTCTCTTTCCCGTGCTACCTTCGCTAAAAAATCTCATCTATACATACATACATATACATAATCAATAGGTAGAAATATAATACTTAATGGAATAAACATATTATTATTTTTTCATTAAATATATTAAACATGGACCATATCCTAATACAAACATCAAGCATTAAAGGGATATGGTAAGGAAAAAAATCATGAAGAGAATACAAGTAGTCAAAACAATATTTGTACATATATTCTTCTTGTCTCTCCACACATAAACAAAATTCAAACAACAATCTCCAAATTATGTGTTTACCTCATATTTATTTCAGATACTAGTTATATCAATCTCATGTTTATCCTTTTATCAACATTTCTAATAGTGCTCTACCAAAGACCTCAATAATTATTTATATGTAAACATGTATGTAAAGTGAAAATATGAGGTGATACATAAACTTCAGGTCAAGGTTTAACAATCACAATGCAAAATATAACCAATACTTTGTACAAGAATTAGGGTTTTCCAAATATATATTGTGCTTTGACATGTTCTTAATTTCTATCAACAAACACATATCATATGGTCGAGTGCTAGAACAAATGTAATCCTTGCTAGGTAAGCAAGAATTTCTTAAAAGGATATGAACTAGGTTTGAACCCAAGTTTCATTAACACAAAATTAGAATATTCATATTAAAATGAAGGCTAGGAATTACATTCATGGTATATGTTGTCATGAGTTATAGTTAGGAACTAATATCCCTTTCTTTTGAAACTGTGTTGAAACTTGAATGATAAACTTTACAACATCTTTGTTTTGATACCACCTATAACAAACATACTAGTTTGGTTTTTTATTTATAGTGTAATCAAGGGTTAACATAAATATTTGTAGATAAAACTCATCTTTACCTTGAGTCATAATCTAGTTCACACCATAAATTTAAACAAAGTTTTGGCATTGTTTTAACCTGTATGCCAAATGCTATTACTTCTATACTTTAAGTTCTTAGTTTAGGGTTTCATTCTTAAATTGATTGTCTTTTCCCAAAACATATCTCTTAACACTGCATCAAATTGATTCACAACGAGGACCTTGATGCATTTGAATTTGAGTATGTTTCAAATTATTTATCATATGGTACTTCGAATAAAGTTTGAATAAGACCTAAAATATACACATTTAAATAATCATCTACAACAAACTGTAAATTACCCATACTTAGTTTTTTATTTACAACTTTAACATTTGGTCCCTGATGATGGGTGGAATGTTTAGCCAAAACATTGGACAAGATTACAAATCCTCTACACAGTTTCATTTAGAAAAATACTCTCAATATGAACAACTATGGAAATCTACACACTCTCACTTAATAACATTTTAACCCAACCAGGGCTTAAAGTCACTATTTGACTTCTAATACAAGCCCAATAATATTTTCAAAATAGAGTGAGTTGAGGAAGGATAAATTCATGGAAAGTTATAGTATGAGGCTATGCAAATAAAATAAGAATACAACAACACATATTCCGACATGTTAAAACAGAGAAAAATTCCATTGCCATAGCTTCAACTTTTTCAAGACGAAACATTTTTTTTAGCATGGAAAAGAATCAAGGAGTACTAACCTTCGACCAGCAGGAAAATGCCAATAGTTAAGGTTATAACCTTGGATGAGTGATTCATAAAATACGAGATACAAGGAGGCTCAAAATTCTCCACAATAAACTTTAAACAATAGAGCCTTCCAAACAACCGAAACAAATGAAAATCTCTTTCAAAAATGCCAATAATTCTAAGACAAGCAAGTCGCAATGATGATGCTCTAGATGCACCACCTTCTCAAAATTAATGCATGGAGGCTATGTTGTTGACAACTTGACCCATATCACTACCAAATTATTCACCATACCTCACAAAAAATAATTCCACACATAACATTAACCAAGTATTTGTATCATATCACCTTGGGTATGCTACCAATCATACTATTAATAAAAATATCAATTCCTAACACTTGCATACTATCGTGGGTAGGGCATAGTCCTTCAGATGAAACATTTTTTTTAAAACATGCCATATTTACCAAGCTTGAATCCTAAGACATGTACTATGTTTGATCCTTTAGAGTTGTTTCTTTGTATTGGCATCTTGATAGGGTACAATATTTTATTCCATTGTATAATCATAGTGTTATTGCATGCGAGACTTAGAACCACAACATATATATTGTTATTAATGTCCAAACAAATCCTTTATGGTATGAGATCTTATGCATAGCTTCTATTTGAGGTAACTACACTACTTATTTATGATTAGGATTTTTTTGCATCTAAAAAACCATCATGTATTTAATGTAAAGAAAAATCATTAGAAATGCATGTAAGCTATGAAAGAGTTATCATGGAGCCTTGGAACCTTAGGAATTGCTCATGAATGTTGTGAGAAAATATCAAACAACTATTTGTTTTTCCTTTTGATTTCATATACCACTGTGGATATAGAAGCAGTTGCATTATGAAAAAGGATCATTCACCAACACAACATGTGTTGCATCAAAAGAAATAATCAAACCAATAACTCTCATGTCGAATGAAAGTGTCATTCCATATAAAAAACATATGATTTTTCCTAGGGGACTTCACCTACTTTAGTTTCTTATTTCAGAGGGATAAAAGCATTGCAACATTTTGAAAGCGTTGGAGCAAATAGGTGATACATGAGTCAACATATTCTACACTCCCTTGAATGTTTTTTGGACAATTTAAATACAAGGAAGGATTGTTGGTAGATTAGGCCAAAACTATTGTGATTGTGGATATGCCTCCCCCTTCTTCAGTAAAGATTTTGCACACCCACTCGAACATATATAATATTTCCACAAATTCATATGAAATTATTGTCATTTTACAACCCCATTAGAAAAGTAGTTGAAAATAGATGTGAAGTTCATTTGGAATAAAGAGTATCAAGAAGAATTTGATATGTCAAAATTAAAGTTAGTTTTTATGCACATCTTATTATTCCCTCACTAGACTAGGCTCTTCAAAATGCATATTGATGGCTTAATTGTTACACATGATGAAATTCTTGCATAGCTTGTAGAAGGTAACATTAATCAACCTATTTAATTTTCCTATATAAAATTGTTAGATGAAAAATGGAATTACACCACTACAAAAATAAAAGGCCTTTGAATAATGTACATGGTACAAAAAAGCAAGCACTAGCTTTCAGGGAATGCATTCAAGTTCTTCATGTAAGGCCTAATATAAAGCATAATGAAAGGAATGATCATTTGTTGAGGTTGGAATTAAGGGAGAGTAGAAGTAATATTAATGATGAATTGTTATATGCCCATATTTTGAGTGGAAGGAATGTTAGATCAATTCAAAGAGATTGTGAAATTCTTGACAATAGGGAGGGCACTTGATGATTATACATATGTGCATTGATGGAAATTAGTACTCACGTAGTAGATTATAAACTCATTGGAGGATATCTTATAAGCTTAGAGTGAATGGAATCCTACACATGTGTATTTTAACAAGTACATGAGGTTCTTCTCTTTGAAGCACATGAAGAAGCCACAAGAGGACATTATGCAAAGGAAGCAATAGCTAGGAAGGTGTTGCATGTAGGTTTATGGTTCCCCTTATTACATCAAGATGCTAAATAATATTTCAAATTATATGATGTTTGTCAATGATTTAGGAAGTTGGAAAGAAGAGATCAATTACCTTGTTTCCCTGTAGTGGCACTAGAACCATTTGAGAACTAGGAATTAGATTTTATGGGCCCCATAAATGCTCCCATGTGGAGGGCTAGTGGACACTATATTATCACTATGATGGAGTACTTGATGCATTGCATTGAAGTTAAGTTAATGAAGGATTGTGCTCCATAAATTGTTTTTTTATCCTAGGGTATTAATGAGTGATTAAGGTACACACTTCATTAATAACACAATTAGAGCATTTAATCAATAATTCATGGTTCATCATCATAAAATTACACTTTACAATCCACAAAATAATGAAATATTTCAATATTTTCATAAAGATTATGGAAAATATACTAACAAATATTTGTACTGTGCACCAAGACAACTGAGGTGAGAAGGTATTTGTAGTTTTATGAACATATAAAATTAAAAGAGATTAGAAAATCATACTATTTAAGTTGGCATATAGGAAGAAAGTAGTGATTCCTCTAGAGTTTATTGTACTTGGTTTGCACATTGCAATAGCTAAAACAATGATTAATGATGATTGTCATGAGAGAAGACTAGAGTTTCTAATGGAGCTAGAAGAAGATTAGTTCATTCTAGTGTTTGATAAAACAATGGAGAAGAAACAAAAAGCTTGACCTGATCATAATAACTTAGGATAAGGTCATGACAATTGGATCAATTATTTTTCTTTATGATAGTATATTTTAAAAAATCTAGGAAAGTTGTGCATGAGATGGCTTTGCACCCTTCTAGACTGCATATTTTTTAGAGTTTGGCGTAGTGAAGTGGACCAAGTAGGGTGTTTAGCCAATGAAGGGTTTAATAAATGGTAGTAGGTGTTGGCTTAGAGGGTCCTGACCCAAGTTCAGAGTTAGTTGCGCCAAACAAAACCCTACACTACTGGAGCTTTCGGCATCAATCCGCGTAGCGCGAATTGAAGTCTCACCCGAAGTAGTATGGGGGGATGTTGGAACCAAGTTTCCGCATCTAGAGATCAGTGTGACGTCTTTTTATGCCCTAGATCTGCCTCCACGCAGATCTATAAGCCCTTAGGGCTTGGTATTGTGATTTCCTTCGAACGGCCTTCAAACCTTCATGAAGGTCTACAACTAGATTTTGCAGACCCTGAACAGACGAATTAGCTACTTACGTGCACCTTCGATTACTCTTAGATCAGTATGTACTCAGATCTACCCAAGTGTTCAATAAACCTAACAAAAAGTGTTATGATCTTCGCGTAATCACTTAACATTAATTGCGTTCAGTTAATAAGACGGATCCAATAAATTCACGCATCAATACATCATTATTTCATAAAGACATTATTCATTACAACATATATCGCAATCATAAATAACAGAAGTATGGAGATAAAACACATGAATTTCTGCAACAACCTTCTTTATTGATCTTCAATATAAGTTTACAAACTCAAAACTTCCCTGCACACTCAGCTACAGGGTTTGCGAACACTATTCTAGGCCTCTGCGCACGCAGTTGCAGAGCCTTTTCCCCCTCTAAGACTTACTTCCCTGTGCTAACTCTCTAGACTCCTTCCGTCGTACCCATAGACAAAGACATAGATCTGCCTTAGACTCTCTAAGACACACCTATTTATACAATCCCATGGTCTATGGACCATGGGTAGATCTTAAGAACTGATTCAATTTTACATAAACGAAGGTAAAAACCCTTTTTGACTTCTAACTAACTACGCGCTCCACATCCACAATACGCGGAGACTTTACATCAAAATTTGAGCTTTTACCCCAAAGCTGACCCAGGGGAGCCCATCCGACCAATAGGCTTAAGCCATACTACAACATGTTCGTGGCCTAATAATTGCTCAAGTAAGTTAAACATGTGTATTATAATAACATTAAGAGATGATATAACATGTAGACATTAAAGAGTCTTTAGTGGTAGCCACAAGTTAGTTATGTTTGCAATGGTGAGAGTAATATTAGGTAGGTATAAGGATTAACTATTGATAATTAATAATTATAGGTAAAACTAATGAAGTGAATAGAGGTATTGCAATTTTGATTAAAAAACAACAATTATATGCTTCAATTGATGTGATGAAGGACAAAACAAATATAGAGATGACAAGGATAGCAAGATGTCAAAAATTGCAGGAAGCTAGAAATCACAATAAAAGGACAATACAAGGAAATAATAGTTACATTGTGAAGCACCTGTGATGAGTATTGATTGAAGGAGGTTCTTGATAAGAAAAGTTGAGTATGTAGTGATGAGTTGTTTATTGCTACAAGCTCTATAAGATGGAAGGAAGTTGTTAGACAATGTATTGCATTGATTTTAAATCTGTAGTAAATATTTGTTGAAAAATGTAGTGACATAAGAGTTGTGTGTGTGAAAAAATTGTGATAATGGTGACTTCATATAAACTAAAGCTTCATCGAAATAAAAAGGCACATAAAGAAGAAAACATTTTGATGGTAGAAGCACATGAAAATGTGAACAACATTAAACCCTTGCAAGGGAAGGTTGTAATTAGTGGGTTTTGTGATTTTAATTTGTAGGATGAGAATTAGTTTCTAAATCTACAATTTGAGAATTACACAGAGATCAAAAAACTATTAAGTGGTACGGAGAGATGGTGTTGAAGGCCTAGGCAACAAAACTATACAAATTAGGGAACATGTCCCTATTATATGTGTGACACTTTGGAAGTAGAACAACCATCAATTGTCGTGTGATATTTTAATTTAGTAGGTTACATGGAGGGTACTTATGGTTTGACCACACATATCCAATCACACTATATGTGTTACATGAAGCATCATGACTACCAAAATAGGGTGAGGATGTGGTTTATGTGACGATGGACCATAATATTGCAATTGGCAATATACATATTCGAATTTTGGTACATATAAAAGGATCACATGACATGGTCATCAATGATCTAAAACCAAAACATCAAGTTTGCAATTCAATTGCTAGTTTTTAAGTTGGTTCACAAATATTGAAAAGATGAATGCCCTTTAGGTGTGGCCATGTGGGGCATCAAGATGACCTAAGCATGGTATCTTCAAAATGTATTTATACAGGATTGTGTGGATGCTCAGGAGTTGGGTAGGGAGTTCCATTATAGTTGGGTTTACTTATTTTGACATTGATTCCTTTCCAACAATCTCTTGTCTTCTTTACTTTCACTATAATATTGAGGGTTGAAAGGAGCTTAAAGAGATTGAGGCTACTCGGTTTTGGGGTCAAACATAAAAGTTGATGCATGAAACAATCATTCAATATATCAATATACCTCATTAGCTAGAGAAACATCTTTTTCACAACTAGCATATGCATAAATTCTTTAGGCCAATCAGATGAAGGTTAAGTTAATAAATGTGAACACAAGAGTAACAAAGGATGGTTTAATTTTACATCATTAAATAAATATATATAAAATATTTAATTAAAAATATTTATTTATAATCGTTTGAAGCATTGTTAGATACATGTATAACATATCAACATATTATTCAAACACATTTTGTTCTGTAAAGAAAAAAAAAAAAACACAGTATATAATTTGAATACGAAATCTGAATGATATCTAGCTTAGAAATTGACTGTACATTTAAACTATGAAAAACTTAACTGATATATTATTATAAAACCCTGTTTCGAAGAGGAGGATTTGTTCACTTTTTTATCAACTAAGAGTGATTTTATAGGAGGATGCCTAATGGTTAAGAGCATTTGTTTCTTTCTAAAAGTTCATGAGTTTGAATCCAAAGAATGGTAGAGTATGTCCACCTCTATAAACTTTAGTAGCCAAATCAATGCACGTAGGCGGTTCCCTTGTACATAAAGAAGGGGGTTTCATATACCAATTAGATTTCTGATTTGGCTATGACCTCAAAATAAGATTGTTATTATTGTTAGTAAGAATAATAATTAGAAGTAGATTATAACATTATATCCCAATGGAAAAATAACATTGTAAAGTAACAAGTTAGAAAGACTAAAATCTAGATTTTTAAATTCATTAGACATATGAAAACACTTGTATTATAAATAAGTAACAAACATGTAAGAAAGTTGTGTAAACTTGTAAATATAACTTGTTGTGGTTAGAAATGAAGGCAATCAACTAAAAGCACTCCATATAATGGAGGGAACTATGCTGGAGATTGAACATTTCATGGTGAGATAATGGAGTATGTAATGTCAAAACACAAGGAGTGGTGAATTAAAGAAGTTTCTCTTAGTGATTTATTCCATCGATGCAAACATAGGTGAAAATAATAATAAATGATTTGGAGAAAGGGAATGTATTCCCTAAGAAAACATGGTAATAATGTTATTATTATAACAAAATATTTATATAACTAAATGGGTGGCATAGACATAATTTAATATTAATATTTGTGAGTAGTGAAACTTGGTTAATGACATTTTAGAAATAAAATGTGTATAAAGAAAAAATAAGTACTCAAAGTAACAACAACAAAAAATAAGGAAGTAAGATCATCTTGGTTTGATAATGAGCTAAAGAAAAATGAGGAAATAAGATATGCAAAGGTACGTGATTAAGCTCACTCAAGCACCCACCAAAAAATTTGAGAACAAAACTCCTATTTTATCATTTGACGTTAAAAAGAGTTATGAACATGTCACAGAGAATTTATACTTTTAGAAGTGTGTGCTCTAGATTATATAGAAGATGTATATAATCAATGAGGTATGTTAAGGATAATGTTGATCTATATCAGTTTAAAGGAGTTTACAAAATTGATTGTTCTTGTGGTAAAAGTTATATTGGAGAAACATGACGCTCTTTGCAAATAAGACTCAAGGAGCATGAAGCTGACCTTAAAAATGAAAGATCTCGTACTTCAACCTTTGTTGAACACTCCTCGAGTACCAAACATCATGTTTGCTTAGAGAGTGCCATAATTATCGCTAGGGAAGAACACTATCAGAAGAGAAGAAATAGGGAAGCTCTTGAGATTATGATGCATCCACATAATCTCAATAGGGATGGAGACATTTAGATCAGTGGTAGTTGGGTTCCTCTCATAAGACAGTCTAGTTCAGTCAACACTTCTCAAGTATAACATCTCAGGGTTGAATTTATATCCTTAAATTCAATTTCTAAATAGATTATAATATTAATATTAACCCAAAAATTTTAATATTATCATTATTTACATTATAAACAAATATATATCTATATATATGTATATAGATATAGATATATAATTCATAATAATTATTATTATAATTATTTATTTATTATTATTAATTTTAGTTTTATATTAGTGTATAATATCATTAAGTTTGTTATATTTTATTTTTATAATATCATTAGATTATTATTTATTTCATTAGATCAATAATTATTTCATTCTACAATTTAACTTTAGTTTTTATTTATATATCTTTAGCGGACCTTTATGTCTTTGATTTTTTGTTTTTATTATATATTTTTATTATTTATTCCTCCTCTGCATGACTCTTGTTTCCTCAAACATTGTCGTGATGATGGATCTTCTTTGGGATTCGAAACGTCGACAAAATTCACATGCCACTATGGTATATCTGAACCCTCTCTCTACAAAAGAAAATCACAAGAGTTTAAAATATAACATGATCCTCCAAAAGTTGAATGATCCATGTTCTCTTCCCACCTACTTAAATAATGGGGTAGCAAGACAAGATGTTCTACATGGAACTAGATGTGTGTGCATGCAACAAATTCTTCGAGAACTAGATAAGGTCTAGATTAAAAGGGCAACAAACTCCAATTTTCATAATGAATCTAGGATCTAAAAGTGTGAGGATGTCTGAATATGCAATAATATATACCATGGATCTCATAATAAATGAACACAAGATAATGAATAATTCTTCCAATTCAAGTTCCTTCGTGCATAACATAGATATATCATTGGCCTCAAGGTATTTGATGGTCATGTGTCATCTTTTGCTAGAGATAATAGACCCTTGACTATCGAAGATGAGAGTGGAGAATATGAGAGAGTTGGTGCCTAGGATGGCTTAGAAAGATGATATAATCACTCAATCTAGAGGTAAGTATAGTAGTAATGATGGAGTTTAGAAGATAATGAGATTGTATAGTCATATAAAGTAATGCCATGATGTCATGAGATGTCACAATATTGGGTTCATCTCATCTCTAGATATTTTAAATATAATGATAAAACAATTGTAGGTAAACTAGGGAAGTCCATTGAGAGGTTGACTAGGCGGTTAACCTGACCAAAGATGGTCTAGGAATTCCTAATTCAATCAATTGGCGTGAAAGGCAATGCATAAATGTTGGAGATCTGGGCACACCTAAGGTGTTCAAAGTTGAATGTGTCATCCTTATTTTGTGGAAGTTACTTATACTTTGAATTATGTATAGATGATCTTGTAAATAATTCCATCATGAAGTGAATCAAGTAATGTGTGTTGTACCATATGTTGATCTATGATCATTTGTGCTTCAATTTTATAACTATGTCTATTGACACCACCTCTTCTAAGAATTCATTGTTCTTCACTTTTTTAATTCATTATTTCTCTAACATGGTTTATCAAGTTGTTGATTGGAGACCTAGCTTGTTGTCTACAAATCACTAGGGAGGTTGTATCTTGAATGTACTCTTATGATTAATCTAATCTCTTTTCATAGATTGACTCAGGTTTTGGGTTGAAGACTATATTAGGATTTTGCGAAGTGATTAGGAGATCTAACCAAGAATTTTTTCATTTGGACACAAAACATGGGAACACTTCTAAAGAGTAAAGCAATTTGGTAGTTTATAAATATGGTTCTAGACCCTGAGGATGAACATGGTAATGTCATCCTTAATGAGAAGAATGTTGATGCTATAGGAATCATTGTGACCTATGTCCCCAAAGAGATTCACTTTCATATAAGCTAGATCCATTACCCCAATAAAGTAGAGAAGATGTTCAAGAATTCGACCAAAAATATCGACAAAAGTCATGTTAAGTATATTGAGAAAGAGTTGTTATATTAATCCCCTCCCCTTTGATACAATTGAAGATTATTTGGCTCGTGTGAAGGAGTTCGTTTTAATTGGGTGAATGTGGACATGTTTTTCCAAAAAATATGGTCAACTTATAAAATTGATTTTGATGAATTTGAAGACACCCTATGTTGTTTTATGTTCATAATTGTGTGCTAATTGGGCTTCTAGAAAAGAAAATGGCAAGGACTATTACTTCTATTATTTATGTGGCTTGCTAATAAGGGTATCATAAAAGTTGTTTGATGAAGATAAACATGAGATGAAGCAACATGTCCAACTCCTCATGGGTAAAGACTAACATAACTATAGTCAAAGAGGTTGAGAATACAATAGGGAGGAATATAATGAAGGCTAGTATGATAAGGATTATGTTGACTAGACTGGATATAAGAAGCATGATAATTAGGCATTGATAAAGAAAGGCAAGAAGAAGAAGACACATGGATGTTGTGGAAAGATGAGACATGTCAAGAAGGTTCATTAGAAGAAGACCAAATTCCTTAAGGATAAGGCTAAGAGGCTTAAAAGTAAAAATGTTAACTAGTCAACTAACTTACTTCCAACAATGAACTTTATAAGGTATGATAGAAAATTATATTTTCGAGCATTAATAATTTTCGAGCATTATACACTCACACTTCTAAAAGTGAGTGGGTAGTTGATTTTGGTTGTACCAATCATATGGCTAAGGGCAATTTTATCTTTTCCTTGCTAATTAAAGCTACAAAAGAAGAAATAATGGTTTCTAATGATTGTGCACATAATAGTGTGGACTATGATAGGATTGAATGTCAAAATGATGTGATTGCTATCTGTATCATTTACTAAGCTTGGGTGGCAATTTTTGTTTATACTACAACTAATGTAGATTTACATGAATGTTGAATTAAGGCCTAATAAGTATGTTGTGATGGCGATCAACAACGACTGTTGTTATTGTTGTTGAGGGTTATATTGACTTGAAAGATGTATTATAAAGTTTTATGGTTTCCATAAATAGGATCTAATATCGAATACATTCATAGCCAAGACCAATGTTGGGAGAAACAATTGGCATGTTTAAATTCTCAAAGAATGAAATGATGATGAAGTTTAATACGGTTTATCGACTATCTATAGTAGTGTTCCCTGATGGTGTATCTAAGGTGTGTGCTTGGAAAGCGTCACCGTGCTATATTTGAGACACAGAATTCTTGGAGAGATAAGACCTAACTAGAAATAATCCATAATAAACTTTGGATAGAGAATTAACCATCATTAACAAATGCAATTATGCTTTGACTTTAATTGATGCTTTTTCTAAATGAAATTGGGTATATTTGTGAAAATTAAGGATTGTGTATTTGAAAAGTTCAAGGAATTCAAGGTATTAGCTAAAAATTAATTGAATCAACTAGTGAAAGGTCTAAGATATGATAATGGAGGAGAATATTCAAGTAAGGACTTTGAGAGCTACTTTTTATGACATGGTATCTATTGATAGGGATATGTACCTTACATGCCTCAACAAAATGATGTTACTAAAAGGAAGAATTTGACCTTGAGTGAAATGGAGAGGTGCTTACTTCATGCCAAATGTATGCTGACTAATTTTTGGGCACGGGTTGTCTACTACATAATTACATTTTGAACATGATTTTGACCAAAATTATATGGGATATGGCTTCTCTTGAGAAATGGAGTGGAATAAAACATTGCATTGGAAACATCAAAACATTTGGATGTATAGATTGGGTTCATACTCCAAATGATAAGATAAATGATTTGGTTGTGAAGATCCATGCTTATTTTATGGTGGGCTACTTTGATGCGTTGAAATCCCATGGGTTGTTTGATCCAATCAAATATGAAGTTATTTGACAGATGTTATCTTTAATGAAGATCCTTTAATTGTTGCTTCATTGAAATTCTCTATTGGATTTTTATGTAGTGATGCATTAGAAATTTTGAATAGTTTTGAATAGTTGCCTTGTTGCTCAAGGCTTTGCATGCATCTTGAACCTCAATAGCATACAGGTTCTTGACCCGTGAACCAATATGCTTCACCTGTCTAGTGATGATGTGTCTAAGGAAAACCTTTCCCTTACTGAAGACTACATCATAGCCTCTGTCTTCCAGCATCACGATCGACACCAAGTTTCTCTTCCGTCCTGGTACATACTTGACATCGGTCAAGGTAAAGCGAGATCCATGCTCCCTCTGAAAAATAACCATGCCTACACCTGAGACACTATAATTCTCATCATTACTCATCGCTATGAGTATCTGGAGATCTTTCTCCTCCAAAGTACTGAACAAACTCTTGTCGCTGGTCATGTGGAAAGAAGCTCCAATATCAAGAAACCAAACACTTCCTGCCATGGATGAAACCATGCATGCGAAGAGTGTGAAATCCAACTCAAGATGTGAAGCAAGTGCCTCACCTTTAGATCCTTCCCCGGATCCCTTCTTGGATTTCCTTCATGGACAATTTGAGGCATAATGGCCCACCTCATGACAATGAAAGCATCGCACTTTCGATTTGTCAACCTTCTTCCCATCATTGGAAGAACTAGATTCAAAAAGAGAAACCTTCTCCTTCTTTGCTTTGGCAGCCAAAGCACAATTTTCTTCATCAGATGCCTTTGATGAAGACCCATCCCTGGTATTCCGCCTGATCTCCTCTTGCACAAGATCTGACCAAAGTCTCTCCCATCCTGGCAATTTCTCTTGACCATTGACAGAGTCCTGATAGGAATGCCAACTCTTCGGAAGACCAAGGAGAGCCAATCTCACCAAGTCCTCGTCATCGAAAGTCACCCCGACACTTCCCAGCTCATCTCGACATTGGGTGAATTTCGTGAGATACTGGGGCATACTGTCTCCACTCTCAGCTTTGATGTTTCTAAGTTTTATCCTTGAACGCCATTCCACCAGCTCAAAACTCAACCGCTTCTGATCTAAAATTCGTGAGAACAAAGTATTTCTCGTACAGAGATCGACTGTATGGGTATTCACCGGATATCTCACCTTCCAAAAGAAGGATGAATCCAGAGGCTACCTGGCCCGATTACAGACTCTGCCTGAAGAAATAAAACGTAGTCACTTCCTGAATAATAGATCCGATGATCAACTTTGCTTTGATATCCTGTAGAACTTTTTCTACAAATCAACCAGCGCTGATACCATGTAGAAATTTTGAATAATATGACACTTATTCACAGAGATTATCCTGATTATACACTAATTGTGGAATACATGCATAATACATAACCTCCTCTACGTTTATCATTAATTTGTAGTATTAAAGAAACAATCACATGCGCACATTGAAGCATCAATCACACATATCAACACAATATGTACCTGGGGAAAGCATACAGTTGAAAACCCCCAACTATCTATATATTATATTGATTGAGAACATGTAACAATACATAGTACAATACTCCTCACAAGTACTCAATACTATCTCCACCTGTCACACAAAAGCTAGCTCAGATCTGAATCAATCACTGGCTCAAATCTCCTCCACTGCTTGCCTGCCTCCATTACGCAATCCTGCATGAGAATACTAATAAATAAATGATCCAAATTCATATTTCCCTTGGATATACCACGCAATCCTCATTGGCAATACTCAATCCATTGATTGTGCAAATTTCATGCACAACTATAGTCACAACTGACAGTTGTCTTGCCCTTTCACTCACCTCTAACACTTGTCTCCATTGAACTGTCCATGCACTGAGTTTATTAATGTATTCTTTAGTTGATTTATGAGTTAATAATTAGTGAATTAATTAATAATTAATTCACACCACTCATCATTAGTCTAATTGTCAGTTAGACTAACTACAACTAGTTCAACTAAGTCAAACTGAACACAACTCCATCAACTCCTCATTCAACTCCACCAAAACTCAATCATTTGAGTTCTAACTGAAGTCCTTCATGTAATAGCTCAAGTAACCCATAAGAAAAGCGCATTTCCTTCTGGAAGTTGCATGTGCCACATCTGTAGCTTTAACTGAAGTGCTCCAAGAGAATAAGATAATGTTTATAGTCCAAATATTATTAAGAGCTAATAATATTTGACTGTTCTATATTTAGAATGGTAGTCTAAAAATAGACTCCGCCCATATGTCTAAAAATAGAAGTCCATCTATTTTTACCAACATGACCAATCATCCACAAATAGCATCCTGCAACTCATAGACCATGATCCATATGTCTAAAAATAGACTTTGCACCAAAAATTGCCTGCGAGACCATTTAGTGAAGGCGACTTCTTTTCACTAAGCTCCATCATCTTATTGCATTTTCAACAATAT
>APFE030434727.1:6159-17315 GCA_000404065.3 Pinus taeda | reverse complement strand
TGCCTAGGACTGGAAGTGTGGAAAGATTCTGGTCAAACTTTTCTAACTCAAGGAAAGTATGCCAGAAACCTGTTGGAAAGATTCAGAATGGAACAGTGTAAAACAACAACAAGACCATTGCAGCAGAATCTCAAGCTAAGCAGTGATGATGGCACAAAACAGGTGGATGCCACTTTGTATAGACAACTAGTGGGAAGTCTGATATATCTTATGACAACTAGGCCTGATTTGGCATACTCTGTTAGTGTGCTGAGCCAGTTTATGTCCAGACCACTTGACAGTCACTGGAATGCAGCAAAATGTGTGTTGAGATACCTTAGTGGTACTTGTAATTATGGTATTTTATACACTGACAGTTCTGATGTTACTTTAGCAGGTTATTCTGATTCTGATTGGGCAGGTAACCTGGATGATCGTAGATCCATCACAGGTTATGCATTTAGCATTGGATCCGGGGTTATTTCATGGTGTAGCAAAAAGCAAAGCACTATAGCATTATCGTCATGTGAAGCAGAGTACCAGGCGTTGTGTGCAGCTACATGCGAAGCCATTTGGTTGAGGAGATTACTTAGTGATGCAGGCGAAGGACAAAAAACAGCAACCAGCATCAAAACAGACAATCAAAGCACAATAAAGCTTGCATACAATCCAATTTTCCATAAGAATACTAAACATATTGATACTCAGTTTCACTTTGTACGGGAAAAGATACAGTCTAAGGAAATTTGTGTGGATTATTGTAATACCTGTGATAATTTAGCTGACATTTTTACTAAGCCTCTAGGGCGAATAAAGTTTGAGTTACTTAGAGGGATGTTAGGTGTGCACACTAACCCTTTCTTCATTAAGGGGGGGAGTTAGAAATAATGAAGAAATGGTTATGTGGTTGTAACGTTACCTCTTACTTTAGGAGTTGTTCCTAGAATTTAGGAGGTTGGTTTCAACTACCTATTTTTCAGTCATGTATTTAATATGTAATATTCATTCATTGTAGGTATTGAGTGCACGAGAGAGAGAGAGAGTCTCCTCCTTGTATGAGTGCAGTCTCCAGGTGA
Source organism: Pinus taeda (assembly GCA_000404065.3). Taxonomy (NCBI): domain Eukaryota; kingdom Viridiplantae; phylum Streptophyta; class Pinopsida; order Pinales; family Pinaceae; genus Pinus; species Pinus taeda. The sequence continues at coordinate 16,260 of APFE030434727.1, read as the reverse complement.
TGTACACACCTGTGAGTTGCAACTCCTTCTGATTAATTCAAGTTTCATTATTTTTATCTGGGAACACATCCATCATGACTATCATCATCATAACATCAATGGAAACATACATATCCATCAAGGCTATCAACATTGTAACATAAATAGAAAACATACCTATCCATCGCAGCTATCATCATCATGATATCAATAGAGAGCATACGTATATTTTATTGCTATCATTATCATAAATTCAATAGAGAACATGCATAACCATTAATGCTATAATTATGATAATACCAATAGATAACGTACATAACCATTAATGCTATCTTCATCATAATATCAATGGAGAACATACATAAACATTACAACGACTAATAATATACTTATGTGTTCGGATTCTCAACCTGAGGTCCTCAAAGAATAATGTGTGGGCCTTAGGGCTAAATAAATGTTAATGTCATATCGCTGTCAGTCAACTAGAGTGGAGCACTACATACACCCCCTCTTAATAATAGACTTCGTCTCGAAGTCCTTGGAATAGATAAGTAAAACAGTGATGCATCTCCTTAGCGTCCTCCCAAGTCGCTGAACTGGGTGTATAATTGTCCCACTGGACCTTAACCTGGTCAACTAATCGTTGTCTAAGCTACAAAGTTCTCTAGTCTAGTATGCGAATTGGTTCGGCCATTACTGTACACTTGTTCGAAACCTGCAAGTGACCAAAGTCAATAACATACGAAGGGTTTGAAATATAATGATGCAAAATAGAAATATGAAACACATCATGCATACGCGCTAAATATGGAGGTAAGGCAAGCCTATATGCCATCGGCCCTTTCCTTTCTAAGATTTCAAAAGGTCCCACAAACCGTGGAGACAATTTTTCTTCCTTTCCAAATCTTATAGAGCTTTTTTTTTGGGGCCTTACTCTTTGGAACACTGTATCTCCCATTTCATAACTTTGGACTATCCGATGAGCATCAACATAACTCTTTTGTTGATCTTGTGCTTCTTTTAGCCTTTCCCTAATCATAATCATTTGTTCTTCCATCTCTTGCACCACTTCTGGTCCTATTAATATTCAGTCCTCTAGTCGATCCCAACGGAGAGGTGTTTTGCAAGGTCTTCTGTATAAGAACTCAAATGGCGCTATCTTGATGGAACTCTGATAGCTATTACTGTAAGCAAATTCCACGAGGGGTAAAAACTCCTCCCATCTCTTTTGTTGGTCCATCACATACATCCGAAGCATGCATTCGAGGATTTGATTAGTCCTCTCTGTTTGCCCATGTGTCTTAGGGTGATAAGCAGTGCTGAAGTTCAACTGGGTTGCCAAGGCTTCTTGGAAACTGGTCCAAAACCTTCATGTAAACACTGTTCCCCTATTAGATATGATCTTACTAGGCACTCCATGCAATCTCATAATCTCATCAATAAAAACTCTGGCTATTTCTGGTACCTTATATGTAGTCTTAACTGGTATGAAATGGGTGCTCTTGGTCAACGTGACCACCACTACAAATATGGAATCATGTCTTCTTGAGGTTGTTGGTAGTCCGACAATGAAGTCCATTGATATAACTTCCCATTTAGATTTCGGTATCTCATGGGGTTGCAATAACCCTACTGGATGTTTGTGTTCAGCTTTTATTCGTTGACACTCTAAGCATCTTGCTACCAAGTTCACGATGTCCTTCTTCATCCCTTTCCAAAAGAAGAGTGGTTTCAGGTCCGCACTCATCTTCTTAACACCAGGGTGTGCCATGTATACTGCGCGATGCGTTTCGTTCAAGATTAACTGGCGTATATCTTCATTCGGTGGTACATATATCCTTCCCCGAAATCGTAGTAGCCCATCATTATCAAGGGAGTATTCTTCATATTTTGGGACCCTCATTTCATCCTCCCTCAAACTTTTACTAACCTCCTGGTACCAGGTGTCTTTAAATTGTAAATCAAACAATTTTTCCCTCAAATTTGTCTTTAAGGGAATCACTGAAAATATCTGAGGCCTCCTACTTAAAGCATCAACCACCCTATTTACTATTCCTTTTATGTAAGTGATATCAAAAGCATATTCACTAATTGGCTCAGACCATTGTCTTTGTCTTGCATTTAAGTGGTCTTGAGTGAATATGTGCTGTAGCCCACAATGGTAGTCCTAAGATTAAACTTCCTTCCTAGAAGGTAGTGTCTTCAAATATTTAGTGCATAAACAATCGCTGCCATTTCTAGATCACGGATTGTGTAGTTTTCTTCGTGGGTTCTAAGTTTCCTTAACGCATAAGCTATTATTCTTCCTTCTTGCATCAACACACAACCCAGCCCTTCCTTGGAGGCATCAGTGCAAACCAAAAATTCTTGATCCATATTCGACACCTTCAAAATTGGTGCTGTTGTTTTATAACACCTTTAACCTTTGGAATGCCTCTTCACATATTTCAGTCCAATTGAATTTCTTGTTCTTTCTTTGGAGCTCAGTAATGGGGCTTGCTATCTTCAAAGACCCTTCGACAAATCTACGATAATACCCTGCCATGCCCATGAAACTTCGTATTTCATGAACATTGGTTGGTGTTGGCCATTCCATGATGGCCTCGATCGTTACCAGATCTACTGCGATACCATGCCTAGAGATAATGTGCCCTAGATAATGAATCTTGGTTTGGTAAAAGGAACACTTTGACAACTTCTCATATAATTGGTTTTCTCTTAGACATTGTAGAACTATCCTCTAGTGTTTGTCATGCTCTTTTGGGGTCTTTGAGTAGATCAAAATGTCATCAATAAAGACTTGTACAAACTTGTCTAAGTAATCCCGAAATATTCCATTCATCAAATTCATGAAAATTCTCGGGGCATTTGTCAGTCCAAAGGGTTAAACTACAAATTCATAATGGCCAAACCTTGTCTTAAATGTTGTCTTTGGGATATCTTCTCCCTGATTCTCAACTAATGATATCTTGACCTCAGATCTATCTTTGAAAACATAGTCGCCCCCCTCATTTGATCAAACAAGTCATCTATCCTTGGTAGAGGGTATTGATTTTTTTTATCGTCACTTTGTTCAATTGGCGGTAGTCAATGCACGGTCGCCAAGACCCATCCTTCTTCTTAACGAAAATCACAGGGGCTCCCCACAGAGATATGCTAGAGTTGGAGCTTTAGTGGAGTGGGAGTCTTCATCAGTTTTAGTACAGAACAAGGTGGCAGTTACAAGTTCAGTTAGAGCGAGTTACTCTTCAATCTTGATTGAAGGAAGAACAAGTTAATACTCCAAGTGTTTATTGGGGAAAGAATCCAGTTGGACTCTCATTTAACTAGTCAATCAAAACTCAACTTCTAAAATAGAACTGGGCCTCCTTGCATATTCAAATTGGGTCTATAAAGAGGAGGATGAAGGCACATGAAATCATAAGTTTTGTGCACAAGGTTTGTGAGACAAGATGGTTCACGAGTTTGTGAGAGCATCTTTGATTGTGGAGAGCACAAAGATTGTGTCCTAAGGAATAGGAGAACACAAGTGCGATAGAATTTAGGAGATTGATTGTGCGCATTTTTGACGAGTTGGTGTCTTAAGAAATAGGAGGCAGGAAGTGCGCAAGGAAATAGGAGGACTTGTGTTAAGAAATAGGAACCATACTTGCGCTCGTAAATAGGGGATTTCTGCAAGGAAATAGGGTTGTCAAGTGTGCAAGGAAGGAGCAGGATCAAGCAAGACGTAGGGCAAATGTCCTGTATATTTTAACATAGAATTGCAAGGTACCTTTTCCCTTTTGATTTATACTTTAGTTTTCATCATTTTTCATACACTTTAGCTTGGTGCCTGCTTTCCCTGTTTGTTGCTTCTACTTGATTTCCATAGAACAACATTTTTTTTTATCAATTTGAGGTACCACTAACAATTGGTGATTTGCAATTGACACCTTAGATCACTTAGGAATACCCTTTTGATGTCAGTGGCACACACACTAACTTGAAAGTGAGGAATCAAGCAAGATGGCATTGGCTTGTTTCCAATCATTATCTGGACTCCACTTACATTTTTTTTTGGATGGGAATTTCTTGGTGATAACAAGCTACTAACAGAGCCTATCAATAGTTTTGTTTCTTACGTCTGATGTCTAATGAAATTATATAGCTAAAACTATGGAACTATTATCTGTTAGATCAACAATACTTAGACTTTTTTACACGAGAGCAATGAGTTTATGGATTACCAAACAAATTTTTTTCATCAAATTCTAGATGAAATATTTTAAATATGTTGAGGATTCGTAGAAAACATGTATAGGAGTATGACACTATCAAAAGAAATGGTAGCAGGAGGCACAATGGCTGCTAACAGAGAATGTAGAGACAACAATCCATATACAACAGAAGGTGGACTATAACAAAATTCCATCCAGAGCCCCCACTTCTGGATTTCCTTTGCAACTATGATTACAAAATCACTGAAAAGGAATAAGATTGTCCTTGATCTTATTTTGGAAAAGATGGTTTATGAGGAAGGGAGCTTGAGTGAGCTTCTGATTGCAAAGCTGCGTATGGTACTCATCTTATGTTATGGTACTCAGCTTATGTCATTGCACAACAAGCAGATAGGCTTGGGCCAAGGCCCAAAACTCTGGTATAAGGGCCAAGCCTCAAGGCACAATGTAAATCTAAACTTTAAAGTGATTTTTCCATGGTTTATGTATGTATAACAGTGGACTTGTCTGTCAAGTTGGTTGTGTTTTCTGTGACATCAGATGCTGCTTATGTTGTGAATCAAATGCACAACTAATTGCTTTCATGGGTATTTGATGAATAGTTTCCATCCATATAGAAAATTTGGTTTGAATTTACAATGATTTCTATGAATAAAAGCATCTGCAGTTTAGGAAAAGTTTTTTTTTATTTATTGTGTTTTTTACTTTGCTCAGCCACAATCTTAATTTTTTGCTTTGAGAGGAAGAAACATTATAGCTGATAGGAGAAAAACAAATTGATCTATGAAATTTTATCTTAACAACATCCACATAGCACGTCTGGACTCCAAAATAAGCAGGAAAGACAACAATTTTTCCCATTTATCCAGAGAGAAAAGCAATGTAGTTTTGCAAAATCTTACAAATATTCACTCAGAAATAAAACACAGGCCAATAATAACAATTTATTTAACTTAGGTCGATTAAATGGTCTTACTTCTATCAGATGGAAAACTAGTTTTAAATAATGAACAAAATCATTATCTACATACCTTTCACCTTGTTGTGGGAAAACTACGGAGTCAACCATGTGATGAGATTTGGATGTGTTTACAGCAGACAAGAATCGTACATCACTTGGGTGAAGGCATGGGTTTTTGGCCACGATTACTTTCCCATGAACAATGCTAATTTAGAGTCCATGGGATTTTGTGCAAATGCAAAAATCCCAGTATCATGGAATTGCTTATTTCCTGGAGTCTTAGAAACTTGAACAAACACTTCACCATACTTCAACGTTCTACTTTCATCAAGGCACCCCATCAAGCATCGTCCCTTGGGAATAAATATGCGTGTTTTCCGTCTTAGTTCTAAAAGTTTTGATGCTCGAAATGCATGAAGTGTCATTGACATATATGGCTTTGAATTTGGCAAGTAGCCACAAGAAAGCATACTTATAAGAGCATTGTGAGTCTCACCCACAATCATATTTTGAAGGACTTCAAGGGCCATGACTCTGTTGGTCAAAACTTTATCCAGGTTTTCAACTGTGTCTTCCTGCATCTTCTAAAGTTTCGATCCTTAACTCCGAGAGTAGACAACAAAGTTATAATTTGGCGATTCAGGAAACAAGGTCAGAATTTTGACCAAGCAAGAACATCAAGTTTAGTATTTTCTGAGACATATTTCTTCATGCTTGGCCGCAATGAGAGTTTATATGGGGATGCAGAATCAACAACTACAATGATTTTGTAACCACCATATCTTATTTGATATGTATAGGGTACGATATCACATCTACACTTAGCAGCCACTCGTTTTTCCAGGGACAAAGATATCTTCCCAATTCCATATGAAAATGTATATTGTTTGCCACCATTGTAAGTATAAATTTCTGGAATATTTTTCACTTTGTCCTCATAAACATGCAATGTTTCTCTCGAACAACTAAAAGATTGCCCCATTCTTGCTGCACATTTTGCAACATTTCTAATAGCCAAAAATTTACCCATCCATTTACGTATATTGTCCGCAACAACTTTGTCTTTTGAAGCAAACATCTAGATAGAGCTTTCCCATAGCTGACTTGTCGAGAAAGCAAGAAATTCAAACTTTTTATCCCCTATCACAATGCCTTCCTTCAAAACTGAGAGGATTCTTTTGTATACTTTTGTACGTAATTCAAGACCATTAAGCATTCCTTGAGATAAATCAATGGAATAAAGTCTCTTCCAATTTTCATCAACAAAAGTAACACGAAGGAAGTCATCAATGTACTCTGCACACTCCCGTGTGACACGGTTGGAGACATTGACTTTAGGTCCAAAGAAATACACTTTGGATGGAGTTATTTGTACTCGACAAACATACATTAGACCACTGTGTAGAGAAAAATCTGCTAAATCGTGGTACCTTTTTTTATCTTTTATTATTGAAATCATTCGTAAGTGCTTTCACTGGATCATAACTAGGGTTCCTCAAATTACTGAGATTTAATAAAGCCCGATTTATGTAGGAAAGAGGTCTCCCCTTCACTGGATGTAGCAAAATGAAGAATTCCTTACCAAGGCTTGGCCCATTAAGAATGTCGAGCCGAGCAAGTGAATTTACTTTGTACAATATATTAAAAGGAAACTTCATACCTTTAGGAGGATTTTCAATTGGCACTAGTTTAAAAGTGGAAGAAGAAAATGAAGCACCAGGTTTCATGGCAAGTCTCTCTTCAATTTCTTAGTAGTGAGTGAAATTTTCTTTGATTTGAGAAACGTTTGTTCCATATGGAAAATCAACACATTGATGAAGATTGCCCTATACTAAAATAAGGTGTGAAATCCGTGGTTCAGATCCACTGGTTATCGTATGTGTCTCTTTTGTTTGGAAGTCAAAAGCTGGATTGTTAATAAGTTAACAAAACTAGTCATGCATGCATGGGCCCATAGGTTTCAAGGGTTCAACATAGCTTTGATACCAAGTGTAGGGACCAAGCCTATAATTTTTTTTATATAAAAATACTAAAAATACAACCATAAGAAAATAGCATTGGGAACTCAAAAAAATCATTAAGCATTATATAAAACTTTCCTGAATTTCACTTTATTGAACATATAATTTCATTTACATGTTATTAACTAAAACCAAAATGAAGTCATACAAAAGAATACTATAACAACATAGGTACCGTTCACCACGAGACAAGATTCAAATTTGACTTGCCGCTATTTTTTCTCCTTCGTTTTCGGTCACCTTCAAGTGTAAATGTCGACATGCTTAATCCGAATGCAATGACCCACAGGTTGACTTTCCAGCCTACTCCTTGGGTACTCTCCTTCCCCGCAGACCCCCGAGCTGCAATGGGGTTGTACAATGGAGGAAAGTATTAGCTGGTAGAGGAGAACACTTTTTGGCTCAAGAGTCTCCTCTCTAAAGTCCTTTACCTCACCAAACTCACTATAGCTCATAATCACTACTCTGACATAGCCTCATCCATCCAACAATAGGATAAAGAAAAAGTCCCTTCTCTCATGGCTTGCCCCTTCTTTTATAGGAGTCCTCATAGGTGACACTTGAATTTTCATGCATAATTAATTATCTTTGATAATCCAATAGTTTTACCCACCCATGTGTCACTCTTTCATCAAGGATCTCCAAAATTATTTATTTAAATTTTAATTTAAAAATAATATTTTTCTTCACCTCAACAAGATTCATATTTCTTCTCTTACTTGTCTCTTAATCCCCCTTTCAATTGATAAGTCAAGATTTGATCCTTTATCTACTCCCTTATTTAACTCAAGTTATCTCGTAGATGAATATTTTTATGTTGATTGTTGCTACATGGAAGTTCTCTAAATTTCTCTAAAAGTTGATTTATTAATCTTATTTTAATTCACCATCCTCTTCTCTTAATTAGATTTAACTATTTTAGGGTTAATATTTATCTTTACATTTATGTCCCTCTTTCCCCTTTTTACCTAATTAAATTACATTATCTACCTAAAATTTTTCAACATGGGAAGGGTAGAGTTTTTAAGGTAAAATATTTTATTTCTTCCTATGATCCCTTAACCCAAGTTTTATTCTTAATTTAAATACCTCGGTTCTAATCATCATGTACCACTTGATGTGAATTTACATGGTTTTCATATCTTTATTATATTTATTAATTTATTTATTTTTAATGATTCCAAGGGTGCCAAGTTTGGTCGTGCCCTTCAAGAACTTCCCTTGAAATTCCAAGGGTGTCACACCTAACAGTTTATTTGTGATGCCAAGGGTGCCAAGTTGGTCGTGCCCTTCAAGAAATTCCCTTGAAGTTCCAAGGGTGCCATGCCACTTGCCCTTTAAGCATTTAGTGGCTATGAGGGGAAAGTATAGGTGCACCGATAGAGACCACTATCATCTCTTATGTTGCCTTATATAATGAGACTAATGGTGTTGGGGATCAAAGAATCTGCTTTGATGTGCGCCCCCGGTAAAATCCTCATGAGCGACCCAATTTTGGGATCTTCACTCATGACATCTTGATCTTCAATGCAAACGTGTTTCAACCTTTCTAGCCCAGGTCACAGCAGAAGTGCTAGTGGGTGAGATAAGGGACACTGTCCCACCCCTCCCATGCAGTTCCATCCAATTGTACAACCCCATCATCCATATGTGAGTCATTCGTCCAAACAACTAATCTATGCCTACAACCACTAACATATCATCAGAATATAGATAAACATATATAACAAGTTTCAAAATTGACTTAGAATTTCAAAGACAAAATATAAATTTTCATCAAACCAGGTGTCGTCAATTCGTTGTATGTGAGTTCCTATGGTGGTTTCTTACCATACTCAATAATCATCAGTAACAAGGTTTCTCAGTGTTAGTCATTGTCATAATAGCATCATCAACATTACCTAGTTATTCACATCATTGTTCATTGTGAACCAGAACTAATGCAAATAGGTAACATAGGGGATACATCCATTATGGCTATCATCATCATAAAATCAATGGAAACATACATATCCATCAAAGCTATCAACATCGTAACCCAAATAGAAAACATACCTATCTATCAAAGCTATCATAATCATGATATCAATAGAGAGCATACGTATCCTTTACTTCTATCATCATCATAAATTCAATAGAGAACATGCATAACCATTAATGCTACAATCATCATAATACCAATAGATAACATACATAAATTTTAGTTCTATCTTTATCATAATATCGATGGAGAACATACATGAATGAGTGCTTTGCATTCAAGAAGTGATCCGGGTTTGGATTGTGGTAAATCTTGAGAGACAGAGAAATGGAAAATTCCTCAAGGATAATGATGGATTCTGGATGACATTCCAAGTTCTGTTCGGTTGTGATCGGAGCACCGTTTTTGGGTGTGATCATGGTTTGATGAAGGTGGATGCGGTTTAACCTATGGATTCCCTTGGTTGTTCTTGGATTGGTTCTCTGATATCCCACATTTATTCACTACAATAAAACCAACGATTTGCGCCAGATTTAGCGCCAGATTTTAGTGCATTTTTTTTGTAATTGTGATGAGCAACCTGGCGCTAAATCTGGCTCTATTGTACAATTTTTAAAGCGTCCTTTTTTGCGTCTGATTTTGCATCCTTTTTCACTCTAGATTTTACATCGTTTTTTGCACCAAACTATGCATCATTTTTTGCGTCAAATTTTGAACCAAGATTTGCATCTTATTTTATGACAGGTTTTGCTTCTAGTTTTGTGTCATTTTTTGCATCTATTTTTCATTGTCTTTTGCTTCCTATTTTGTATCATTCTTTGCTTCCATTTTGCGCCATCATTTGCATCAAGTTTACACTGTATTTTGCTTCCAATTTAACGTCTTTTTCTGCATCCATTTTGTGTCAGTTTTTGCATCTAGTCTTACGCCAGGTTTTGTATC
>APFE030434726.1:0-13929 GCA_000404065.3 Pinus taeda | reverse complement strand
CCATATAAGCAAATGCAAGGCACAACGGATATGGAGATTGAAATACATGATGTAGAGACAATGTTGGAATAAATTGCAATGGAGACATGTTTTGTAGGTAATCATAGAAGATTTGGATGAAATGGAAGTATAGGGGAAAACCCTCTTCGAGATACTAGATTTTATACATAGCCAAGGATCCATTTCAATTTCTAAGGTGCAAACATATATTCTTGAACAATCATATATGTAACATAGCCCATTACCAATTAAGCCAAAGGAGTTGGATACTAGGTTGACTCAGCTACTAGTGTGTGATTATGAGAATGGGGTCTAAAAAATATGTATCTTCTCTATTCACATTTGGGGGTCAAAATTTATGTTTTCCTAGGGTTTCCATATTCATTTTGTATGTCTTCATAATCATGCCTCGTGGCACCCACATGGTGCCATGTGGAATATTACCATAGGGAATATTTGTTGGCATAATTCCACTCATTCCTAAGTAAATCCAACCTTATGATGTCGAGGGAGGTTCCATCATAGTTAGATTGAGGGGGGTACCATCTCGTGTGGTGGTACTTGAGTCTATGTACTTAGTATTGTTGTTTAAATAATCGATATAATACACCTCCTCAACTAAGACATAGTGACACTACATTGTATCCACTCCTTATGGTTGGATAGTTGATCATCACTTCAAGGAATATTATTCGAGTGCTTCTTGTACCTTTTAAGCATTTCTTGCACCACTAAGAATGGATCCCTTGCTACATATCAATATCAAGCTCCACTTGTAATGGAAATTTCTCTAAGATTATCACCAAGGTTCATTATAGATTTCTTTCATGGCTTCGTCAAAATATTGTTGTTCATCTTCCCATTTATTGGCTACATTTTCCTTGGTTAAGGAATTGAAACACAATGAGATGTCAAAGTAATGTGATGTAGACTTCAAATTTTTCACTGAGATAGGTTGGCACTGACCACTCAATTTATGACCTGTATCCTCTCTAGGATGATATAAAATCCATCTACATGTACCACATAGTCGAGGTAAGTTACAAAGTCCATGGAAAATAAACTCTTCTTGAAATTCAGCAAAGGTTTCTTCTGTCTTACATATTTTCATAATACGGCTTTGAGATTCTATAAGTGTTATGTTCATATTTTGATATAGAGGAGAATGATATCAAAATACACAATGACAAAATAAGCCAGATAATATCTTGATACATCATTCATCAATCTATGGTATGTTATTGGTGCATTAGCGAGCTAAAATGCCATTACGAGTATCCATACAACCACAATAATGTCTGGAAGCTCATTTTCTATGTATCTTCTTCCTTCACTTGTACCCTAAATTATGCTCAAGCTTAGAGATATGGATTTCTTATCGCTTGCAAGTATCCCCATGATATGGGAAAGGGTAAATATTCCTTTTTACTTTTTGTAGAAAGAAAATTCAAGAAACCTATATAGAAATCCAAAAATCATCCCAATGACATCAATGAAGTGAAAATTACAATATAATAATTATATATTTACAAAGAGTTACAATGAAAATTCACAAGAATGGCAACAGTCCTTCTCCACCTTAAGGGGGTAGCCATTGCTACATATTACACATAATGCATTCATCCCATTGAGCCTCGATGAGTTATGAAGAAAAATAAATGAAAAAAACAGGTTTATGAAGAAGGGTGGGAAAACAAAGGTTGGGGTATCTCATGTACCACAATTTTCTCCATCCTACACTCACATACCCAAGTGTGGTCTTCCCTTATTATAGATACTCATAAAATTGTTAGGGTTTATGGTTTAGTGTAATGACCCCGGTAACTTGTAATTTTGGAACATTTACTGTGGTAAGAAATTGTATGAGTGGTGACTTGTTATCACTAAATGACATTATTTAATTATGAGAATGGATATATTAGATTATTTTTACATGTGTATATTCATGAAATGCTGGCAGCCTCCTGGAGGAGGATTTTCTATTAAAAGAAAATAAAATCAGTTATGAAACTGAAGTAACTGCTTCTCACCCAAGGAAAAGTCCTGGGAGGAAAACCTCTGGGCTGTTGATGAAAAAACAGAGAGGAATTCCATGGAGGGAGCAGGGGGAGAAAAGAGGTTAAGTCTAGTAGTGACCAGATAACCTAGCACAGTAGTGCAGGAGTCTTGTTGAGGGCTGCAGGCCTGCAAGACGGCTCGGGGGGAGAATCCAACGTCAACTGGATCTCAAGGTTGGGAGGATAAGAGAAAATTAAATGCAGGTGACCTCTGGAAGTAGGAACACCGGTAGGAGGCTATCCAGGTATGCATTTTCTAACAAAACTATAGAATAAAGAGCAGGTACTGAGGGTGTACAGACCAAGTTCAGGTATTTGTGTTTCTTTTCAATAGTTAATGGTAGTTGTTATAAAAGAACAATGCATACAGTTTCAGAGACATATGTAGGTTAATGTTTCCAAATGTGGTCATCTTTTTAGCTGCAGTAATAAACTGGGTTGTTTAGAGATAAATGCTCATAACAGAGTCAAACCCTAGGGGCGGTTTGGGCGGTATGAGAGACCGCAGTAGTTAATCAAATAATAAGAAGGAAAGAATCTAAACAGATCCCTTGGTTAAGGAACGGTGCTGAGTTAAGCATGCTGGCAAAGCTTGATAGCTACCAGACCCTAATCAGACCAGTCAAGAACCAGTCCGGAACCCGCGCTTCAATATAACAATAATGTTGTATAACCACAGAGATATAGCATAACTAATAATGCTGTATAAGTCATGGAGATATATCGTAATCAACAACACTGTGTAAATCAAAGGGATACGGCATAAATATTATTGTTGTATAGACAAGCATTAATGCGTAAATAACAATATTGTGTAAACCCAAGCGGAACTGTTATATATTGATGCTAAGAAAACTTAAGAAATAATATGTGGAAGCTAGTGCCGTATGAACCTAGCAAATAATAAATGAAATAATGTTGTAAACAAAAGATTGACAAGAAGATTAGCACGGTGTAAGCATAGATACAATATCAAATCGTTGTTGAAGATTTGCCTCATAGGTAACCAAGACTGACGGAAAACAGTTAGCATTTCACCCTGTAAGTCAAGCTTATAGGAAGAAATTCCCAGATTACGAAGATGAGGCTAACGTTAACAGAACATGAAGCTAAACAATATATGTATATATAACAGACCCCGACAAATACCGGTTATGATAATAACTGTGTACGTGGAAGAGGGTTGTCAATACATTCAGATATTGAATGCAAGACTTCCCTTAAAGCCGCATTAAGCAATATGAAACGTATAAAGATTTCAGACGAAAACGAATACATGCAAAACCAAACCTGTAAGATATGAGCTATTGCCGTAAGAAAAGCATGACTGTCTCATAAACCCTTTAGGGTAGCATTGCATAGTTAAGCGAAGGAAGAACGATAACAATGGAATGGTAAATTATTTCATAGCAACTGGTGGTACAAGACAGAACCAGCCATCAAATATATGGACAAAATCTGTGAACAAAGAGCAGTGTATTCATTTAAAAAAAAAGAGAACTGATAACACAGTTTTATAAGGAGTCCTGTCAGATATTAAAGAGTGTATAGAACCAAACAAAACAATACAACCGTATTGAAGCATTGCCGCTTAAGGAACTGTAGATAGCTCTGAGAGAGCTTTTAAAGTATACATACAAGCTTCGACACTTTCACACCATAACTGGAGACCAGAGTCATTATTAAATATACATTAAATGGACGACATGGAAGCCATAAATAAACCCTAGCTAAACCCTATCAGTTAACGCAGTACAGGTCCCGGCAAGAGGAGGCCGCCTGTGAATGTAACAAGGGTTCGAAGAAATAATAACCAGACCTGAGACATGTAAGTAAAAAGGTCATGAGCCACGCCTCAGACCAGAGAATGATGCCTTACCTTCTCAAATAAACCTCACTTTCTAAGACAAACTATAATAGCGAAATGAGCATACTTGTGAAGCTTGAAGATGGCAAATCCCTTGCAAGCAGTAGGAGACTGCGAACAGCTGACCCACCTGCACATTGAGAACTTACGGTAAACAAACTACAACAGTTGAAAAATCAAATGGCTTCAAGGAGTACGCAATACATGACTGTAAATAAATACCAGGTGTGAAAACGCGGAGAGGTTAATACCTGAACAGCAGGGTAGTGCAGAGGCAGTTGACAAGCTGAGGAAGCGCTCGGCTAAGGCGGTAGTGAACAAATGAGTTGATCCGAAGAACCCGGCATCTTAAGTATTGGTGGCCAAACCCTTAAGCTGATCTGAGCCACACGATGGGTCAGAGAGATCTCCATCATCCATCAGAGCGGGAAAAACCTGGCGCGGAAACCACAGTGGGTCAACCACATGGTTTCACGTGAAATCATGCCACTTGGATACGGAGGGAATGAGCTGGCTTAATATCCGTTCACCATCTGGCGTTTAATCGAAGTAAGCGGGTTGGGTAAACGACTAATGTTAACCATAAGAATTATGTCCATGTGTTTATGCGCAGGTGATAACACAAGTTCCGTGAGGTAGACACATAATAAAGGTTATGTATGTGTATACAAGCGCTTAGACCTGGTTAAATACTTAGGTTAGGTTTCTTATAGTAGGGGTGGGTTCATGAGTTGACCACCATTATCATAAAAAAAATTATTATAATGTTACTGTTATGCATATTATGTTAAAAAGGTCGTGACAATGTGGTATCAGAGCAGAGGTTTCAAAACTGTGGCCTCTGGAGCAGTGAAGCCCAGCTGTAAAAAAATAAAATAAAATTTGTGCATATAAGAAGAAGTAATAAATGCAACTAAATTGATTTCTTGTCTATCAATTAGGAAATCAATACAGAAACAACAATCTGCTAGTAGTCAACAAGTAAGATGGAGGAAATGCAGGGCGTCCCTCAGGAAAATCCAGAGCTGTGGATACAGCTTGGTGCTGAGACACGCAGTACCAATCTGGCAATATTGCAGACTGTTCAAGAGCTGAAAAGTGAGATGGCGCGTCTGCGAGAAGACAACGCGTGATTAATAGTGGAGCAGGAAAGAATATTAAAGAGTCTGTCAGACAAACAAAATCCACCATTAGCCAATCCCAGTGCGGAACAGCAAAGGGGAACTGAAGAAGGGGATTACGCACTTGAAATTTCAGAGGAGAAGGAAGACCATTCTGACAATGTACTGGAACAGCAGACCTCAAAGAGACAGAAAATGGAATTACAGGGAGAATTCCGGAAAATGAAACCTCCACTTTTCGATGGAGAGCAGGAAGAAGTGGCAGAGGCTTGGTTAATTAACATTAACAAGTATTTCCAATTGTATGAATATGACCAAAATCTGAAGGCGCAGCTGGCCATTTTCCAGCTACAGGGTAAAGCAACCTTGTGGTGGGAAGAAATTAAAATTGTAAAAGGAGTGAGTGAACAGAACATCACTTGGGAAAAGTTCCAGAAATACTTTAAGGAGAGATATTTAACCAAGCGTTTTTATGATGAGAAGGCACGGGAATTCCATGATTTACGACTGGGACAACAGTCCATGGATGAATTCATTAACCGCTTCACTTCCCTGCTTCGCTATGTGCCATATATCAAAGAAGAAAAGGCCAAAGTGCAAAGATTTGTGAGCAACCTACCAGCCTATACAAGGGAACGAATAGAGTTTGGCAATCCTCGAACCATGGACGAGGCAATTCGTAAGGCAAGAATTTGTTACCAGCAGAACAAACAAAAAGGAGATATTTCAAGCAAAAGATGGAATGACAGAAAAAGCAACAGAGTTGCTGGTAATAACAAAGGAAGTCGTGGAAATGGTGGTAAGGGTGCTGGAAAGGGGCAGTTTAACATAAATACAACTAAGGGTACCTTCTCGACCAAGCCAAGTGAAAGCAGAGTTAGTGAACCACCTGCCAGATCAGAGATTGAAGGAACCAGACCTCCAGTCCAGTGTTGGGGATGTGGAGGACCGCATTATGTTAAAAAATGCCCGCAGCGTAAAGGAGTCGACCAAATATCTCAGATCCACGAAGCCTCAATCGTTGGGGATGTGGCATGCAGCGTACCAAGAATTAACGCAGCCTTGGAGGACTGACAAGCTGAATATCAACTGACCATGGGGGAATTTGAAGGTAATATTTCAAACCTCTCTATAGTTGTTCTTATTGATCCAGGAGCTACTTTAAGCTATGTTAGCCCAAAAGTAGTGGAACATTGTAAGCTACCATCGGAAAGGTTCAAAAATCCATGGTTGGTACAGTTGGCTACGGAAGCCAAGAGACAAGTTCTAGCTAAAATTAATAACTGTTCCTTAAGCATAGCTGGACAGCCAATAACAGTAGACCTGAATGTACTCCCATTAGGATCTTATGACATCCTGATTGGTATGGATTGGCTGGAAAAGCATTGGTCCTTAGTAAACTGCAAAACCAAAACCATTTATTACAAGGATGATTTGGGGCAGCAACAAGAATTGCGAGGGATTAAACACCTTGTCCAAATTCGGCCTATTACTGCCTCTTAGTTAGCTAAGTGCCTTAGAAGGAAATGTCAGATCTACGCCATTCAAGTTGGTTATGCAAACCAGAAAGATAAGATGTCTGCACTAGGCAATATCCCGGTGGTGCAGGAATTTGTAGATGTTTTTCCTGAAGAGGTACCAGGGCTGCCCCCAAAGAGGGACATAGACTTTACTATAGAGTTAATACCGGGAGCAGCACCAGTATCACGGGCACCATACCGAATGAGCGTACCAAAGTTAACAGAGTTGAAGATGCAACTACAAGAGCTGTTGGATAAACAGTACATACGTCCCAGTGTATCACCATGGGGAGCTCCAGTATTATTTGTGAAAAATAAAGATGACACCCTACGTATGTGTATAGACTATCGACAGCTGAATAAGCTCACGGTCAAAAACAAGTATCCCTTACCCAGGATAGATGAACTCTTTGATCAAGTGAAAGGGGCAAAAGTATTTTCCAAGATCGATCTGCGATCTGGTTATCATCAGATCAGGATTAAAGATGAGGACGTCGCTAAAAACGCTTTCAGGACACGCTATGGGCACTACGAATTTGTAGTGCTACCTTTCGGTTTGACCAATGCACCTGCCACCTTTATGTGTATGATGAACAGCGTGTTCCACCGATTTTTGGACAAGTTTGTGCTGATATTTATCGATGATATTCTGATATATTCTCGTTCTCAAGAGGAACACGAAGAACACCTAAGAATGGTGTTACAAATTCTTCGAGAACACCAGCTATACGCTAAGTTCAGTAAATGTGATTTCTTCAAGGAGGAAATCCAGTATTTGGGCCACGTGATCACTAAAGAAGGAATTGCAGTAGACCCCGAGAAAATAAAAACTATTATGGAATGGCCCATACCCAAAGATGTTGCTGATATCAAATCTTTTATGGGGTTAGCTGGCTATTACCGGAGGTTTGTGGAAGGCTTTTCTAGGATAGCCTATCCTATCACCTCATTGCAGAAAAAGGGGAAGATATTTAGGTGGACATCAGAATGTCAGCAGAGCTTTGACCGATTGAAGCACTTACTCACCACTGCGCCCATCCTGAGTATAGCTGATCCTAATAAGGATTACGTGATGTGCACCGATGCAAGCAAGGAGGGTGTGGGAGGAGTATTAATGCAGGAAGGAAAAGTAATAGCATATGAATCAAGGAAGCTAAAGGAGAATGAGCAGAGATACTCTACTTATGATCTAGAATTAACAGTTGTTATTCATGTGCTGAAAATGTGGAGACATTACCTCCTAGGGAGGAAATTCCTGTTGTTAACTGATCATCACAGTTTGACACATTATTTCAGCCAACCTACTTTGAATGCAAGACAAGGCCGTTGGGCAGATTTCCTAAGTGGGTTTGATTTCGAAATAAAGCATTTAAAGGGCAAAGAAAACCAAGTGGCTGATGCGCTAAGTCGAAAGGTTCATTGTTTATGTGAACTATCAGTGAGCAAGTGGCGGAATTTGCTGGTTGAACAAATAAAAACAACAGCAAGTCGTGATTCTGAATACCAGCACTTAAAACAGCAGGTACAGCAAGCTGTTAAGGAAAGATTACATCAAGGATATACACTAGATAGCGATGGAATGTTGTGTTTCAATAAGAAATTGTATGTACCTAATTCAAATGACCTTAAAAGGCTGATTTTAGATGAGTTCCATATCAGCCACTACACTGGCCACCCACGGTACCAAAAGATGGTCACGGCACTCAAGAAGGAGTATTATTGGCCAGGAATGAAGAAACAGGTAGTTGAGTACCTGGCGCGGTGTTTAGAATGCCAGCAAATTAAGGCAGAACATCAGCATCCAGCCGGACTGCTACAACCTTTGCCTATTCCGGAGTGGAAATGGGAAACCATTTCCATGGATTTCATAACTAGGTTGCCACGAACAAAGAAGGGTAATGACTCTATCATGGTAGTGGTTGATAAATTGAGTAAAGCAACACACTTTATACCTGTGCAGTCCACTTACAAGGCGGTACAAATTGCTCACCTCTTTATGCAAAATGTGTTCCGATTGCATGGGCTGCCAAAGGTAATTATATCGGATCGAGATGTGAAATTCACTTCCACTTTTTGGAGGACACTGTTTGCTGAGTTGGGTACTCAGCTGAACTTTAGCACGGCCTACCACCCGCAGACCGATGGTCAAACTGAGCGAGTTAATCAAGTGTTGGAAGACATGTTGAGGGCGTATGTGATGCTGAAACCAGGTCAATGGGAAGAGTATTTACATCTGGTCGAATTTGCATATAACAATGGTTATCACACTTCAACCCAGCTAAGTCCTTTTGAAGTCTTGTATGGACGAAAGTGCCACACCCCCTCAAGTTGGGGTGGGCCTGAGGACAAGCTGAGTTTGGGTCCAAAAATGCTTAAAGACATGGAGGATATGGTGAAAAGAGTGCATGCAAACTTAAAGGCTGCACAAGACAGACAGAAAAGCTTTGCGGACAGGAAAAGAAGATTCACAGAGTATAAGGTTGGTGACCATGTGTTTGTGAGGATTCAAACCAGAAGGAGCACACTGCAGTGGAGTGGGTGCGCCAAACTGGCACCTCGATATTTTGGACCTTTTCAGATCTTGGCTAGAGTGGGGCCAGTGGCCTACCAACTCGCCCTGCCAAGTCATATTAGGATTCACAATGTGTTTCATGTTTCTGTTCTAAAGAAATATGTATATGACCCTAAACATGTTATCCGATGGCAAGATGTGCGGGTAAGAATTAATCCGATTGTTTGATTATGCAGCTATACTCAATAGGAACTGATTAAAGGTATTGGTTGTCTGCAGGTCGAACTGGAAGGCGAGGTCCTAGTCGAACCACAGAGCATTCTCGACCGGAGAGAAGTGCGGCTGCGGAAACGGGTTATTACCCAAGTTAAAGTGTTGTGGCAGCACTATGGTCTTGAGGAGGCTACATGGGAAGACGAGGAACTCATTAGAAAAGCTTACCCAAATTTATTTGATGGGAATATACATCGGGACGATGTCCAATCCTAGGGGGGGGAGATGTAATGACCCCGGTAACTTGTAATTCTGGAACATTTACTGTGGTAAGAAATTGTATGAGTGGTGACTTGTTATCACTAAATGACATTATTTAATTATGAGGATGGATATATCAGATATATTTACATGTGTATATTCATGAAATGCTGGCAGCCTCCTGGAGGAGGATTTTCTATTAAAAGAAAATAAAATCAGTTATGAAACTGAAGTAACTGCTTCTCACCCAAGGAAAAGTCCTGGGAGGAAAACCTCTGGGCTGTTGATGAACAAACAGAGAGGAATTCCATGGAGGGAGCAGGGGGAGAAAAGAGGTTAAGTCTGGTAGTGACCAGATAACCTAGCACAGTAGTGCAGGAGTCTTATTCAGGGCTGCAGGCCTGCAAGACGGCTCGGGGGGAGAATCCAACGTGAACTGGATCTCAAGGTTGGTAGGATAAGAGCAAATTAAATGCAGGTGACCTCTGGAAGTAGGAACACCGGTAGCAGGCTATCCAGGTATGCATTTTCTAACAAAACTATAGAATAAAGAGCAGGTACTGAGGGTGTACAGACCAAGTTCGGGTATCTATGTTTCTTTTCAATAGTTAATGGTATTTTTTATAAAAGAACAATGCATACAGTTTCAGAGACATCTGTATATTAATGTTTACAAATGTGGTCATCTTTTTAGCTGCAGTAATAAACTGGGTTGTTTAGAGATAAATGCTCATAACAGAGTAAAACCCTAGGGGTAGTTTGGGCGGTATGAGAGACCGCAGTAGTTAATCAAATAATAAGAAGGAAAGAATCTAAACAGAACCCTTGGTTAAGGAATGGTGCTGAGTTAAGCATGCTGGCAAAGCTTGACAGCTACCAGACCCTAACCAGACCAGTCAAGAACCAACGCGGAACCCACGCTTAAATATAACAATAATGTTGTATAACCACAGAGATATAGCATAACTAATAATGTTGTATAAGTCACGGAGATATATCGTAATCAACAACAATGTGTAAATCAAAGGGATACGGCATAAATATTATTGCTGTATAGACAAGCATTAATGCGTAAATAACAATATTGTGTAAACCCAAGCGGAACTGTTATATATTGATGCTAAGCAAACTTAAGAAATAATATGCAGAAGCTAGTGCCGTATGAACCTAGCAAATAATAAATGAAATAATGTTGTAAACAAAATATTGACAAGAAGATTAGCACGGCGTAAGAATAGATACAATATCAAGTCGCTGTTGAAGATTTGCCTCATAGGTAACCAAGACTGACGGAAAACAGTTAGCATTTCACCCTGTAAGTTAAGCTTATAGGAAGAAATTCCCAGATTACGAAGATGAGGCTAACGCTAACAGAACATGAAGCTAAACAATATATGTATATATAACACACCCCGACAAATATCGGTTATGATAATAACTGTGTATGCGGAAGAGGGTTGTCAATACATTGAGATATTGAATGCAAGACTTCCCTTAAAGCCGCATTAAGCAATATGAAACGTATAAAGATTTCAGACGAAAACGAATACATGCAAAACCAAACCTGTAAGATATGAGCTATTGCTGTAAGAAAAGAATGACTGTCTCATAAACCCTTTAGGGTAGCATTGCACAGTTAAGCGAAGGAAGAACGATAACAATGGAATGGTAAATTATTTCACAACAACTGGCGGTACAAGACAGAACCGGCCATCAAATATATGGATAAAATCTATGAACAAAGAGCAGTGTATTCATTTAAACAAAAAGTGAACTGATGACACAGTTTTATAAGGAGTCCTGTCAGATATTAAAGAGTGTATAGAACCAAACAAAACAATACAACCGTATTGAAGCATTGTCGCTTAAGGAACTGTAGATAGCTCTGAGAGAGCTTTTAAAGTATACATACAAGCTTCGACACTTTCACACCATAACTGGAGACCAGAGTCATTATTAAATATGCATTAAATGGATGGCATGGAAGCCATAAATAAACCCTAGCTAAACCCTATCAGTTAACGCAGTACAGGTCCCGGCAAGAGGAGGCCGCCTGCGAATGTAACAAGGGTTCGAAGAAATAATAACCAGACCTGAGACATGTAAGTAAAAAGGTCATGAGCCATGCCTCAGACCAGAGAATGATGCCTTACCTTCTCAAATAAACCTCAATTTCTAAGACAAACTATAAGAGCGAAATGAGCATACCTATGAAGCTTGAAGACGGCAAAACCCTTACAAGCAGTAGCAGACTGCGAACAGCCGACCCACCTGCACATTGAGAACTTACGGTAAACAAACTAGAACAATCGAAAAATCAAATGGCTTCAAGGAGTACGCAATACATGACTGTAAATAAATACCATGTGTGAAAACGCGGAGAGGTTAATACCTGAACAGCAGGGTAGTGCAGAGGCAGTTGACAAGCTGAGGAAGCGCTCGGCTGAGGCGGTAGTGAACAAATGAGCTGATCCGAAGAACCCGACATCTTAAGTATTGGTGGCCAAACCCTTAAGCTGATCTGAGTCACACGATGGGTCAGAGAGATCTCCATCGTCCATCAGAGCGGGAAAAACCTGGCGCGGAAACCACAGTGGGTCAACCACATGGTTTCATGTGAAATCATGCCACTTGGATACGGACGGAATGAGTTGGCTTAATATCCGTTCACCATCTAGCGTTTAATCGAATTAAGCGGGTTGGGTAAATGACTAATGTTAACCATAAGAATTATGTCCATGTGTTTATGCGCAGGTGATAACACAAGTTCAGTGGGGTAGACACATAATAAAGGTTATGTATGTGTATACAAGCGCTTAGACCTAGTTAAATACTTAGGTTAGGTTTCTTATAGTAGGGGTGGGTTCATGAGTTGACCACCATTATCATTAAAAAAAAATTATAATGTTACTGTTATGCATATTATGTTAAAAAGGTCGTGACATTTAGGGATTAGGGTTTGGGGTTTAGGGTTTAGGATTTAGGGTTTATAACATTTTAGTAAATTCTTTTAATAAGGACTTAAATAAAAGTTACAAATAGTTTTTAAAATGTTATAAAAATTTTAGGCTTAAGCATTTAGGGTTTAGGGTTTATAACGATTTAGTAAATGTTTTTAACATACAATTAAATAAAAGTTACAAAACACTCTTTAAAATGTTAAAATTTAATTAGGGTTTAGGTTTTAGGGATTAGGCTTTAAAGTTTATAACACTTTAGTAAATTCTTTTAATAAACATGTAAAAAAGGTTACAAAACACTTTCTAAAATGTTATTAAATGCTTAGGGTTTAGGTTTTAGGGTATATGGTATAGGGTTTAGGGTTTGGGGTTATGATTTATGGTTTAGGGTTTTTAACACTTTAGTAAATTGTTTTAATAAACACTTAAATAAAAGTTACAAAGTGATTTTTGAAATTCTATAAAAGGTTTATGGTTTAGTGTTTAGTGTTTAGGTTTTGCAGTTTAGGGTTTATAGTTTATGGTTTAGTTTTTATGGTTTAGGGTTTATAACATCCTAGTAAATTATTTCGATAAAAACTTGAGTAAAAGTTACAAAAGTCTTTTTATAATGCTATAAAAAGCTTAGGGTTTAGGGTTTATAAGTCTTAAGTATATGTTTTTTAAAATGTTATTAAATTACCAGGGTTTAATGTTTAGCATTTAGGGTTTAGGGTTTAGGGTTTAGGGTTTAGAGTATAGGGTTTATGGTTTAGAGTTTAGCGTTTAGGGTTTAGGGTTTGTGGTTTATAGTTTATGGTTGAGCGTTTATAACACTTTAGTAAATTATTTTAATAAAACTTAAATAAAAATTACAAAACGCTTTTTAAAATGTTATAATATGCTTAGGGTTAAGGGTTTAATGTTCACAGTTTTGGGTTTAGGGTTTATGATTTAGGGTTTAGGGTTTATAAGACTAAAGTAAATGATTTTAATAAACACTTAAATAAAAGTTTCAAATTATTTTTTAAAATGTTATAAAATGATTAGGGTTTAGGGTTTAGGGTTTAAGGTTTGGGGTTTTGGGTTTAGGTTTATGTTTTAGTGTTTAGGGTCTACAACATTTTGGTAAATGATTTTAATAAACACTTAAATAAAAGTTACAAAACAATTTTTAGAATGTTATAAAATGGTCAGGGTTTAGGGTTTATGATTTAGGGTTCGAGGTTTGGGGTTTGGGTTTTAGGGTTTAGGGTTTAGGTTTTTGGGGTTAGGGTTTATTCTTTTGTGTTTAGGGATTAGGGTTTAGGGTTTATAACACTTTAGTAAAAAATTTTAATAAACACTTAAATAAAGGTTAAAAAATTCTTCTTAAACTATTATAAATTCTTAGGGTTTATGGTTTAGGGTTTAGGGCTTGGGGTTTAGGGTTTAGGGTT
>APFE030434715.1:1174-70554 GCA_000404065.3 Pinus taeda | reverse complement strand
TGAAGGATTTTCTGTGAAAGGACATGAACATAAATTATGCAAACTTGTGAAGTCCTTGTATGGCCTCAAACAAGCACCACGCGCCTGGTATGAAAAAACTAACTGAGCATCTTCTGAAACTCAACTTCAATCATTTTGATCTTGATGATGCAACTTTATTTGTCAAGAAAGTTGGCAAAACAGTTGTATATCTTGTGGTATATGTAGATGATCTTTAAATGACAGGGAACAATGAAAGTTATATTGCATCCATAAAGAAAGAATTTGGAAAAATTTGAAATGACTGATTGGGGCTATGTTCATTACTATCTTGGCATTGAAGTAACCCAACATCCAAAATCCATATTTCTTTCTCAAAAGAAATACATTGGAGATTAATTAAACAGATTTGGCATGACAGAGTGCAATACTCTTACTACTCCAATGGAACAAAACTTAAAACTCACATCTATTGAAGGAAAGGAATTTGAGGATGCAACAAAGTATAGACAGCTTGTAGGAAGTCTCATCTACCTCACTACTACCAGACCAGACATTTCATTTGCTGTTGGAATCATCTCCAGGTTTATGCAAAAGCCTTGTGAGGGACATTGGTCTACTGCAAAAAGAGTTCTAAGGTACTTGAAGGGAACTCAAGATCTTGGAATCAAGTATACACAGGTGGAGGACTTCAGCTTGATTGGATACTTTCATTCAGACTTCGATGGAGACAAAGAAACTGGGGTATCTACTTCAAGATATGCTATGAGTCTTGGATCAGGAGTTGTCTCCTGGAGATCACGCGAACAATCAGTTCTAGCAGATTCCACAACAGAAGCAGAATACGTGGCAGCAACTGAAGCAACGAAAGAAATTGTGTGGCTCAGGAAAATTCTTGAAGATTTGCAGTATAAACAAGTACAATCAACCCCACTCATGATTGACAATACCTCTGCAATAAAGTTGGCCAAGAACCCAAAGATCCATGATCGAACAAAGCACATCAATTCTAAATATCATCTGATTCGACATCATGTTGAGGCCAAAACAATTCATCTCCGTCATTGTTCCACAAATGAGCAAATTGCAGACATATTCACCAAAGCACTTGGAAGGGAAAAGCTTGAACGATTCAGAATGATGCTTGGACTCACCAACATCCCTTCAGATTAAGGGGGGGAATGTTAACACCTAATCTTCACGATTGGGTGAATTTTATGTAAATAATTAAATTAGGAATGTGAACAGTCATCAGGAGATGAACTGAACAGTCACTCCATATTGTATATAACAATGACCTACCCATGGAATAACACGAATCAATTTTACTGCCTATTGGAGTTACTGCCTGGCCTGACAGTTCAAACAACTGCCCCTATCTTCTTGTATGAAGATCTTTCCTTTCCTAGAATAAATCTTAATCAGTTTTAGGATATTTCTTAATTTTATTATTGTATAAATAACTCTCTTCTCGAGTTGTTATGGGTTCGAAGTTCAAGATTCATTGTTCATTTCTTGTTAAGTCTTGAATGTTAATTCTACTTTGAACCTGGAAGCCACCTTTGAAGGAAGTTTTTCTAGAGACTTGATGTACTCAGCCTTTCTGGAACCTTAATACAATGCAGAGGATTCTGAATTTGGTTTTACACAGTTTGTGTTATCCTGTAAGTTTTCCAGTTATCAATCATTATGTTTTTCTTCATATGCTTATGACTTATAGAGATATCTAGGTAGGAATAATTTTGTCTCAATTTATTCCTATAAGCTCCTGAAGTGATCATCTATTAAGAGAATGGATTAATGAATTGTCTGTTTAGCTAATTCCCTCAAATCAATAAATCATCAGCATCTTGTGTAAGCTTAAGTATACTGCCTTGAACCTTTGGAATGTAGTCTAGAAGGTTTTCCTACTTATGATTGTTCCGTTTTACAGTTTGGAAACTGTGATAATCATATTATTTTCTGTCTTCTTCTCACCACTATTTTTGATCTATATCATTGTGTAAAGCTTTATAGTAGCTCTTGGCTGAAGTATTAATAGGACCCAAAGGATTAAGTATTTAAATTCTACATCTGTCTTCATTCGTTGGTCTTCCAAAACTAAAACGAAAAACCCCAAAACAATTATTTTAGATGCTCTGGCATTGGTAGTTGACCTACTACTATCTCAGAGGTACAACAGGTTCTACAAAGATCAATTATTTTTCTTGAGGGTGACAAGGATTAGACACAGGCTATACATTTTCACCTAATGAATTCACTGGTTTTTAATGGAAAATTCAGCTATTTCTCTGATAGTCACAAGATATGTTTCAAATGTAGTTTATTTTCCCAATCCAATTCTTGACATAAAAAACTAGAGAGATTGGTTTCCAACATTGAGAGGAGATAATGTTGATAATCTTTCTCAGTAATTGAAAGATTTTCATTCATATATTCATCAGATGGGCATTTCTCATGTAGATGTTTTAGTGAAAATATTCATGATCTCCTTGGATGAAGATACTATACAATGGTACAAATCCTACCAACTGCTTGCATTGCGTCATTGCAAGATTTTCATATATTGTTTCTCTTATTTTAAGAGGATTTATCCAATGGAGTTTATTTTAGAACATTGTTGTGATGATTATAATGATGAAGAAAAGGAATTTATGATTAAGAGAGTGATGATGATGATATATAGGAGCATTTTTAAGAATATACAATTACTTCCTCTATTCCTATTGTTCAAAGTCAAGACTTCATTCAGGAAATTTTAAATTACCATATACATAAATTCATATTATCTCACTTATTTTTTATAATCATAATGAATGCATTTTTGAGTTTCAATAGACAACATTAATTCCTTCCATAGAAAATTTGTTAGGCCCCTATACTACTAGTGTAACCCCTTATTGTTATTAGTACAACCCACTTATTATATTGATGTACCCATGTAGTGCCCATATTGTTACTATTGTTCCCCATAGAAGCCCATATTGTTATTATTGTGCCCTTACATTATTATTGTTATGTCGGCTATGATTATGTTATGACCCCTTAAACTCCTATATATAGAAAGGAGGTCTTTTCATTTGTATCATCCAAGAATTGTTCATTTATGTAATGTAAAGGAGGTTGCCCCCTCGAAGAGGCTAAATTCTAAGGCGTTGATCTATCTTTTCTATCTTTTCTTGAGCTGGTTTCATAACAAAATTTTGATTAACAATATCATGAAAGAAATAAGCTAGTGTATAACAATTTTGAATCATAGTCAAAGGAAGAAAATGAAGAAGATGTAAATGAGATGGTATCATACACAACAATTGTAGGGATTCTTACCTTCTCCTCTTCTTTCATCAAATTTTGAGAAAGAGAATAATGACATCATCAATGGAGTAGAAAAATCAGAGAATGCACAGAGGTAGAGGGTAATGAGTTATTTACGATCTCTTTTCATTTTCATGATCTTGTTGCATCCTATTTGGGGATTTTTATCAGATAAAATCATGTAGTATTTCTTCACTATCAGTATGAGTATTGGCTTCAAGTTCAGTTGCATATTTTCATGAAATTGCTTGTCTTAATGGTGAAAATTCCTCTTGGATTTTGGACATTCAATCTTATGCTTTGTGGTTACACTAGAAGTGTGATTTTAGTTATTCATCGCAGTTGAGAAACTTAGTGTAGGAATTAGTCGTACATAAATAAGATCATAGTTTGATCATTTGCTTAATTTTTTGGTATCAAGATTGTGTAGAGTTTTAAGAAGGGAAATATATTCCAATTGTGAATAAGTCAGGGTTCATTCAAAAGATTTCAGAAAAGAAGCAAATGCTTTCAGAAAATGATTTCAGAGCAAGTTCCATATTCTATATTCTTCAAAGATACTCAAGGTTTAAAGAGTAATTTAATGAGAAATAATGGAGGGAATTGGTTTTCTTGTTCTTAGCATCTCATAGGGAGATGTTATCCCCCACGGATCCAGATGTTCTAATATTTAATGACCTCACCAAAATTTATTTACCTTGGGAAACTTTGGCTTATTCATTGTTTATTGTTCTCATCCTCAATGTCTAAACCAAATTTCTAATTAAATATTATCTCTTGGATAGATCCCATTCTTTTTTAACTAGGACATTGTTTTACTAACCAAACCCATAATTAATTAAAATCAATAATAACATAGTAGTAATAATAAAAAATATTAGCCCCAAGAGTTAGCTGAATCAGTTAAATCAAGTGCCTTACCAATGGGAGGTCACATGGTCAATTCCCGAAAGCTCTTGGGGTCAGGTCAGTAAATAGGTCGAGGGGTGTTGATGCCCTTCGGGTGGCATCCACTTAGTGTTAAACAACCCTGGACGTAGCGGCTACCCACTGACCCGGGTATCCATGAACCAGAAAGTGAAAAAAAAAATAATAAAAAATATTAAATAAATAAATAAATAAATAAATAGATATTATTTATCAATTAGGGTTATCTTGAATGGTTGTGCAAGATGGCTGTTATCTTCCTCACCTAAGTTAAATCCTTGCTAGTGACATGATAAACTATAATGCATTGATAATTTGTTTTATAATGTCTTCGTAATATGAATATCGTTGCATTGAATATGAGTGTTGTGAACTCTTAAGTGAGTATACCTATGGGCTGGCCTAGTACCAACAACCTCACTCTAGTCCTCGAGTTGAGAGGGAGGCTTATTTCTTTCCTCAAAAAAGAAAAATAGAAAAAATATATTATTCAATTTAAAAGATCAGTTTATTAAATGAATATATAATAGTTATTTAAAACAAGGGAAATCGCTACAAAGAAACTAGCCCCTTCCTTTACAACATGATTTCTAAATTTGTTTTGAAAGTCGATATGAGGAAAGAAAACTATATTTCAATTTGTCCATAATGAACTAGTTACAATTTTTTCATATAGTACATGCACCTAAAAACATGAAAAAAGAAACATATCATATGGATGGAAAAACATGCAACACAAACATGAAGCTAAAACTATAAAAATTAGTTTAAATTCACATTAATCACTTAATTGGAAGAACATGTGATGCATATCTACATGTTTATTGGCTGAAAGAAAATAACTTTAAATGAAAATATAGTTCACTCAAACAGTTCAATGAATTTACGCTTATGCACAACATTCACACATAAGTTCTTTCCTTAATGCCTCAATAACAACAAGAGGAATTAGTCAATAGTAACTAATTTCAATCATACACCATCGAAGCAATAAAGAATAAATATTTCTATTCAATAGAAGTATGAGTAAGCAAATTAAAGCAACAATACCATGAAATCATAGTGGTCTAGAAATATATTAAGAAAATATGAACTTTATAATAATGCAAAATCTAATTTTTTAGCAAAAAACAAAATCCCTTGTTTAATGTCACCTTGTTATTTAAATAATATTACAAAATAGAAAATAAAGATCCTCTTTAAGTATTTTCAGATGTAAGAACTTAAAAATATTAAAAAGGGAAAGTAAAAGTTTGTTTTGATTTCGAGATAAAATAAGCCTTCAGTTTATTAGAGTAATGCTCAGAGAATCCTGATTAGAAGATTTCCATTGTGAACAAAACTCTAGAAGATTTGCAAGTTACGTAGGAGGATTGAGCTGCACATTCAACTGGAACTCAAATACATGTGCCTTAATAGTTGGCAGTTCTTGTGTTATTCTTTCAATAACTAATTTGGTCATCAGGAAGTAACTTTGTGGTTTGACCAAAAATCTTCAGATGGAGTCTAGGCCAATCTTTTGAATTTGTGAAATTTACTTTGATTCTCCTTTCTATAGTCTTTTACCTTCTTTTTCAGTGCATCTACTTATAGTGGTTTCTTCTCTGAAACTTCTGGTTCTAATCCTGTATCTTTGACTATCTACATTGCAGATTATATCAATGGGGAACAACTTTGTTGTGTGTTGTAGCCATTACAAAAAAACCTAAAATTTATAGTTTGTATATCCAAATTTTGGGTCCCCTCGTGATTTTCAAGGCCTTCACCGATATCTTTTGCAATTGTATGGTCCAATTTGTGTCATCAAGGCTATAAGTTAGTATGTCCACAAGGCACACTGCCTATGTCTGCCTGTCTGACTTGAACCCCAATATTAAGGTTAATGGCATTTTGCATTCATTTAGTTTATAGATAATATTACAACATTGCCTCTCCATTTATGTAAGCAGATTAGAGAAATTAGGGCTTTTAAGAAAGTGCCAAAACCATACTTATGTGTTCCTTTTGTTCCCATGGTGTTGAACGAGGCTGCAATCAAGCTAGGAGTTTATTTCCATCAGAGGCATCTCATAATAAGAAAATATACTATTATGCCAACCAGGCTAGTTCTAGGTATTTATGAGGACACCTGTTTCAAGTTAGAGGAAAAGAAGTCTTTCATCAAGTGTTTAGAATTTCTTAGACTTAACAGTGGTCCTGATTTTTAACATAAGTTTAAGTATGTCCAACAATTTGTTCTGGAATTGTTCTAACTAAGAAACTTGTAAATTCACTTGCAAACAATAATGTGAAGAAGTGGCTGCAATATCTAGAAATCCTCCAAAGTTCATTCACTTTTTCTATTAACCTCCAACTGGAAATGTTAAGACCAATATTTCTAGAGTTGGAAAATGATTGACATTTTGTTACAACATTGAAGCAGGACAAGGTTAAGTTGATTGAGCAAAATATGGGAGGTTTCATATTCTCTATCACATTCAAACAAGTCCCTCTTTGAGTAATCATACTTAGAAAAGAAGTAAGCATTAACAAGGCAAAAATCACTGGGGCTATCAAAGTTTCACTTTTGCTACTCTGTGATAACAAAGTTAAGGTTGCAAACAATATAAATAAAAAGATGAAAGAAGAACTGGAATGGTTCTACTGCTGGTGTGTTTTATGCTTATGATTAAAACTCCAAATGTGATACATTTGTACATGATGAAGGCCAAGGTATATGACAAGTTAATTTGGATTTGAAGGAATATGTTGTTGCTCTAGAAGACTATAAGAATGCGTTTTAAAGAGATCAAGTATACTTAGCGAAAAAATGAAGTTTTCTCCTCCACTAAAGATTTCATGAGAACAACATCATTTTATGCTAGGAGAAATTATATCATGTAATTTGAGGAAATTTCCAGGGGTTCAGGAGAGTTAAAGACCTTTGATCCAAATAATCTTGCACTATTGTATTTTAAATTCCACAGGTCACCCCTTACACCTACTCTGTGATTTGTCCATAACATAATTAGCTTGTTTAATAGTAGTGAATGAACCTTATCATGGTCGAGTTGCTTGCTGCCAATAAAGTGAAGAGATCACACCATCATTGCAACAAGTATAAAGATAAGAGTAACAATTGTAAGAGATCTACTGAAAGTATTCTTTGGGAAAGGAAGAGTTACCCAGAAAAAAATTGTTAGACCTCTATTCATTGAAGATGTAACGTGTGGCACTCTCCAAATGCCTTAAATTGTGCTGTTATTTGACATTGGAAATTACTCCAATGAGGTACAAATTCATCATGGTACAAAAAATGTATAAGCAGTGGAGTGAATTTGTGGTTGCGTAAAATGACAATGGAAACCTTGGACATGCTGACGGATTGGTAGAAAAGAGTCATGGTGATAGTGTTTTTAACATTTCACTAGAGTCACTTCTTTTTGATGAAACAAAATCTGTGAGAGGGCTCAATTTTCTTCCACAATCTTCCAAATTATCTAGTAACAATGAAGTAGAGGTCCCAACCAATTGGTAGGAAAATTATTTTTCTCATATGAAAGATCTGAAACTACTTTTACCTTAGGGAACTTTTGAAAATGATTTAAGTCAATTATAAAAAAATCTTGTCTGAATTTGTTTGTGGGACTTCCCTTACTAATCTACACCTTCAAATCTTCCACTAGGAAAATTGGAGCTTCTGGACCTTGGTAGAGGAAGGGTCATAACATTGTGGGATGAGGATAAGTACTGTCAACTTCCTCTAAAGTTGTGGGAGATCAAATTAACAAAATGGAACCAGATTCAAATGGATCCAAAAGAAATAGGCCAAATAAGGGTTCTTCTAAAGGTAGTTTTGAAATTATGTAGACTTCTAACTACCCTTCCAGAAAATTTTTATGATCTACATTTTATAGAACATCTATATTTGACCAACTACAGACGTCTTCGATCATTTACTAATAATTTCAAATGAATTAAACATTTGAGACATTTAGCTTTAAGCTTCTTCTCTAAGTTGAAGATGTCACCAGATTCATCCAATTAACTATCCCTGATAAAGTACCTAATGTTTGAAAGATGTAAAATACTAAACATTGGATCCTTTATTCTTGGGTAGTCAACCAACCTAGAACATTTGGATTTCAAAGGTTGTGATATTTTACGGGTGTTTCCTTACAACATCACCTCTCAGAGGCACCTTAAATGGCTCAACATTCTTAGAAAGGGATTGAAACAAATACTAGAATATAAGGGAGAACATATTGGTTTGAGACATCTTATTATAGAATGCCCCAAGATAACCCAAATTCCAGATTCTCTTAGTAACCTAATTCATTTGAAACCTATCGATTTTAGATCAAGTAGGCCACGTCACATCCTTGAAAGTGTTGGACAACTTAAACTCTTGAAAAAATTGGGAATCAAATGTCATATACTCTCTCATTTAACTAATGCCATAGGAAATCTCAATAATATTTAGAGTCTCTTTCTAGTGGGATTTAAAGCACTTAAAAACCTGCTTCCCAGTTTTGAAAAATTATGAAACTAGAAACCTTGGATATATATAATGTTCCAAATATTTGGATTACTCTTGGAATTTTAGATGGTTTGAAAAGTATAGAGGTGTTATCTTTATACTGATGTAAATAAATAATTGAGGGGTTCATTATTTCAATGTGCCAAAAAGTAGAACCACTTTAAAGTCTGAGACTGTGCAAAATGGAAGTGGAGAACTGCCTCATAATTCTAGAGCATACTTGTTGAAGTATTAAAACTCAAGAAGTCTACATTTGTAAAAACCTAGTTTGAGCAGAAATTGGTTCCATCACCTTGATAGAAGTTAACCTCAAACATGTCCTCAAATTGAGGATAATTTGAGGGTTTTCTGCTGACATGAGGCTAACTAAACTATATCTTAGAAACTTCTAAGAGTTATCTAAGGTGATGAATTTGGGAGATTTACACTTCCTAGAAACATTGGACATAAGTGGGTTTTTAAAGTTGTTCTCTGAAGAAGGCCTTGATTTGTTGAAGCAATAGAAGGTGATAGATACTTTTTCACCCATGAAGCCCTTCAAAGGAATGTAAATGGTTATAGAGATTTCCCTCTCTAGGAGAACTTAGAATAAGTGCAAATTCATTTTTCCCAAATCCCGAGTGAAGGACTGAGGCAACTACTGAAGCCTTTTTACCGAATGGAAAAGGAAAAGGATTGGCATGGATTAGAAATTAAAATCCGTGCAAACACAAAGATGCCATGCAGTGAGTTATAATACCTTTTGTTTCTTTCTTTATTGTAAATGACAGGGATGACTATGAGATTATGATGAAGCTTTATCTTCAACACGACCAAAGAAAAAGGCATGTTTTTTACTATTATGTGGAGAATGCAAACCTTATCTTCTTACATATATTCTCTATTGTTGTATTTTGGGTTAGCGTCATGAGAAGTGGAGATGTTACAATCATAAGGCCCATCCTAACAATGAATGATGTTCCTATGATGCTTAAAAAGGATGAGTGTATATGGTTTGTAGAGGAGAGGAATTTGAGATTTATTATGTTCGCAACATGTTTTGGAAGACACAAGAAGCACAATGCTCCTCACTAAAATCTAAAACAACAAATTGCAACACTTCTGGGTCACAAATCACACCTTCAACTCATAATTAGTTTTTCATTATACATTGTATATGTGACCTCCGACCTGTCTGTTACATGCTGAAAATTACTATGCGCTCCCAAGCTGTGATCTCTCCACAGACCGCAAATCCTAAATGTGATCTCTCCACAAGTCACAATTCCCAAGTGTGATCTCCACAAGTTGTAATTCCCAAATATGATTTCCCTTCAGGTTAGATTCTCCCTTCTGATCTCCCACATGTCACATTCCCATATGCAGGTCGCGATTCCATGCACTAGTCACATTTTCCACTTGCAACCACTCATGTCGCAATTATCATCTGCAACCTTCTACAATTCACAATTCCAATTTACGATCTCCCACACGTTGTAATTCCTCTTACGACCTCCCTTGCAATTAGAAAGTGCAACTTGACCTTGCTAATAAAACATGCAACTTCTCTTCATTTTTTATAGACAACAAAATCACTATGCTTTCCTTCTTTGTGAAATCCCTCACATGATTACATTCAAAGGCACACAAAAGTTGAGAAGAAACTATAACTTGTTTGCATTAATCAGTCAAGGGACTTCCAAACTAAAAGGAGGGAAAATGTGGAAGACTCTGAAGATCATGGTTTGAGAGGTGGTGTGATATAATTATAGTCATCTCAGCATATCAACGCCATCTAACTATATCCATTGCATCTTCCTTTATGCACGATATATCATTTACATACAATATACCACTCTCGACAAATTTTAGTGAGGGAGGGACACATTTGGTCCCATCAATGTACTGATAAACAAATTATGGGGCACACAGACTCAATGGTCAGTGCAAATCTTTGAAATTAATGGAAAGCATGAGCAGATGCTGAACAAATGATACAATCATTTGGTGTTCTAAAACAAATACATTACTAAGGTTAAAATGGATTATGGCCTTGACCCAACCATTGGGAAAGTGACAATACAAGCTTCTCAAGAGGTTGCTGAAGGAAAGATGAAAAATCTTTTCCCTTTGGTCATTTGGAAAACTGGTAGTGGGATTAAAAGTAACATGAACAATAACAAGGTGATTTAAAATTGTGCTACTTAAATTCCCGGAAAGAAATGTGATGAAAAAGATTACACCCAAATGACCATGTTAATATGTTGTGATCTTCTAATGATACATTTCCCATTGTTATGCACATAGCTGCAACAATGGAAGTGAACTCAAAATTCATACCAAGCCTATGACAACTTCTTTCTACATTGGAAGCTAAGAGCAATGAATTCAAGGATATAGTGAAAATTAGGCATACCTAGACACAAGATGAAACATCTCTAACTCTTGGTTAAGAGTTTAGTGGTTATGCTACACAGGATTAGGTGAAGCGAGTAACATACCCTGGATTCATATGATATGTTGAGGAAAATTGGAAATAAAGATGGCTAAATAAAAAGAAACAATCTGAAAGAAACCAGAAGATCGAAAAGGAGAATATGTTAACAATGTGGTAGGACAAGACACATAGCTATTCATTCACACATACATCCAAAATACATATTTATTTTGCACAGGATACCTACAAAGGACTATGGAAGACTAAGCCATCTTAAGGTTGATATGTAAGGGCTATAAATTCTTACTTATTACCATTTGTGAGATTTTCTCCTTATTTCATTAAAGTGTATTTGTCTTGATGTTTTCATTGGTTGTGTGTACTTGCAGGATTGATGTGGTAGACCAGTATCTTGTTGTACTTCTTGGATGTGAGATTGTAGACAACAAGGGTATCAAGGGCATGGTGAAGACATCATCAAGTTTTTAAAGAACTATATATTTTACAAAAGGACATGTTAAAGCTCATTGAATCTCCTTCAACCAAATTATAAATAAGAAGAAACGAGAATGGAACATGGTATCGAGTTGAAGGCCATGCAACTATTTTTTTGGCCAATTGGAAAATTGGCTCCATGTGGCAGCCCAAGGCATTGTGTCAACCTTGGTGGTAGGTGCAATAACAACCAAATAGACATTCAATACAACAAATGAACACAAAATCCTTGTTCACCAACTCGTGCAAGTCTTCATGACTTCACAACAACATTGGAAATAAGAATTCTATGGTTTCCAAGAACCTTATTTATTCTCCTCACAACTTCTCTTCTACTAATATATAAATGTTTCTTATTATGATGCTAATAGCTATGAAGAGATCAATTGAGCATGGAATAGTCATTAGATAGCCATGAGGAAGGTCAAGGGTAGATGGAAGATCTAGGGAGAAGGTTAAAGGTCACCCTTCCGACCTATCTAAATATACCCTCACGCCTCATTTGCTAGGGAATTTTAGCACTTGAGATAGGACTAGCATTAGATAACTGACTTGTGCTTAAGGAGCTAGAGGCACTCAACTCTTGGAAACTAGTAGGGTGAGATATGGTGAGGCTAGGGTTATGATTTGGATGATGGTATAAACAATCCATGTTCCACTAATGGGCCTTGATGAAATGGTTGAATATTTACTTCAATATGCAACATGGATAATGATAAGTTCTTCACTTTCAACATGGATTCCCTTGCATCTTTATGGTGGTTGTATTGGATTTCATGTGTTTCCATCGTGTTTGTATGTGTGCATTCATGTGGGAAATATGATAATGAAATCATTATTATATTATGGGTTGCATGTTCCCTTTAAATCTTTTATTTCTTATTCCATGCAATGTTGGTAACTTACTGTGAACTAATTTGTAATTAACCTATGACACTCTCTTATTCATGTACGTATGAGATGGTTGTAGCTCACTGACCCTTCTTCAGGAATGTTTCTTGTTTTTTTTCTATTATATCTTAATATCTCATTCTGTAGGTTATCAATCATGGGTTGAACTCATTCCCATTGTCTGAGCATTTCTTTCTTGCTATCGCTCTAACATGTCCACATTAGACAGTCAGGAGGGAAAATTACATGATGGAAGTCGAGACTACATAATGGTTGGGGCTCCTATCTCAAATGGTGTGAGGTCTAATTGTGGCTTCACAATGGGGAGACCCCCTAGCTGTTTGTGGGACATTTACCCCCGTCAATATATTTTTGGCGCTAGAAGGAGGGTAGATGACAAGCTGAACTTGTGGAATCTGGTTTTAATTCTTTGATATTCAAAAGGCTCTTTCCAAAATCCTTCTCTTGGGTTGTTTTTCTAAAATTAAAAGCATTTTAGTCCCTATGAAGATAATGAATCTCTTGTGAAAGGGTAAGTTTCATGGTGAGGGTGAAATATTTGCATTTGAGCATGCCCTTCATTTCAGTCAAGGTTGTATCTCTAACAATGTGTGGCTTGATAGTATTATATGTGGAATTTTAACTCTTTCTTTTCGAGGTCACATCAAAACATGGTGTAAGACCTTACCATATGCATCTATTCATTATTTTATGTAGTTCATTGATGAGTTTTGTCTACTTTTCAAGAGTCTAATTCTGAGGATTTATTTAAGGAAATTGATGAACGCATAATAAGATCAAATGAATTAGTTGAATATTTTTCTAGGAGGTTTCTTAACATCTTCTATAACATTCCTAAAAAAGATAGGGATTGGTATCATTTAATGAGAGGATTTTCTTGTCTAGTTGACCTTTCTAAGAGGGAATATAAATCCAAGTTGAAAGTTGATAGTCAATCATCAGAGGGTTCAAGTGTTATGCTCCCTAACTTAGTTATTCGAACATTTTCCTTTGGTGTAAGTCAAAGACAACATCATATTGTGGAGGAGGAAATGGTTCCCCTTGATATCCCTTATTCTTTTTCTTCTTCATTGAAAAATGAAATTGATTCTTGTCCTATTTACAAATCCCTATTATTGATGAAGTAGGAAATAGTGAAACTTGGTCTGAACAAGAGAAACATTTTATTGATTTAGAAGCTCAGTTAAACTCTGTTGAAGCAGAGCAATCCCAATCTAATAATAACACCTGTAAGCTATCCTATGATGGTCATGTTAATGAAACTCAAACTAATTATACTTTTCTTTCATGTTTCCATGATATGTTCTTCACTTTGACTCCTTATCATGACCAAGGATCTGTATTGGGTGACAATGAATGTTCAATTGATTCCATAGATAGAAAAAGACATGTTGATCCACTACTTCCTAAAGATAACACTATCATGCAATATTTGAGTCTTGAACCATATTTGGTTGGAATTGATTTCTCTTTACCCGAGCCTTTGCATCTTTGATACCCTGATTTATTTGATAATTCTGATACATCAACGACTTCTCTAAATATTTAGATCTTTATCCTGCTAGTTTTGATTACAATTAGATGCATAATGGTGTTGTCTCACAATCACAAGATGACAATATTGAATCCCTTGTTCATGATATTTTAATCTGCAATATTTAATAAGTGAAGAGGAAGATTCTACATCTCGAATTCAAGGGAGTCCTCCAGTCAATTCACCTACATTCTTATTCCTCGAAGAGTCTTGTGTGTTGGCTACTCAGTCTAATCAAATTAGTGGATTTAACAGTTGTCATATTGTTGAAAAGGTATTCACCGATACATCTAATTATAGTTGTTCATATTCACTTGTTGACCTCAGTAAGTCACCGAAATTTGATGATTCACATTTTGAAAGTTTAGGGAGTTTTAAGGAAGTTGAGGCACTTTAAACTTCCATTGATGTTTATGTAAGGTTCTTAGGATCCTAATGAGTTCCCTAGACTAGGTTATTCTAGGGTTTCCTCACAAGACTCTCCTTTTAGCATTGTCTCACCAAATGAAAGCTCATTCCTAAAATATCCCGATCCAAGTGATGTGTTGTCGAGAGAATATTTTCAGCTTCTATCAGCCGCTATGCACCATTCCTTGTACTCTTATTTGTTTGATGAAGATAGTACATCAGCCATTGTTTTAAACCCTTAAGGTTCTCACCTCTCTAGTCTAAATGGTGGTCATATACAAGTTAGTGTTATCTTACATTCAAAAGATGAACAAAATAAGAATCTTTCCCATATTTCTTCTAACTAGAAATTTGCTGTATGCGAGGGAATAAGTCACATCACTCATCCCTTCCACGAGACTCATTTGGATGATTCACCATCTTGGAAATTGAAAGAATATTGCTTGTTGAACAACCAGTCTATAATTGCTAGAACATCTGGTCAAACTAGCAATATATTCAATAATGATTTTGTTATCACATTTGATAATGACCGCATGCAATCATCTATTGATCTTATGAAACCAAAAATATCCGATGATCTACCATCAAGAGTTCAAAGGCTTTTTAGGATAGTGGGGAAATTTGGCTCTTGCTGATGGTTATGTCAGGTCCTTACGTCCTTAACAAAATCCATGAACTGGCTCAAATGAGGGTTTCTGATCAATGCTCATTTTTCAGAAATTTTTAGGGTTTTTAGGTTGGTCATTTTGAATTTGATGATAGGATTGATATCTGGATAGAAGAGTCTTATTTGGAGAATTCCTTAGCAAGAAGGTGACATTTCATCTCTCTTATGTTGAATTAGGGTTAATAACTAATGAATACATACTGTGGAGAAATGATTAGGGTTTATCGGGATAAAATTGTCAACTGGTTGGAACAATATTTTTTGGCATGTTTTCCTTCCAACATGTGCGATCTTCTTGGTCTTGTGCATGCCTTACAATCAAACAAATTTTTTTGGACAATACTTCATACTGGGTCTAAACGGTTACCTTTTTTTTTCTTTGTAGGTTGGGAACAAATGCAGTGGATGCATTGGAAGTTTTACTTCACATGACCCGATCTCCTCTATGATTAAATTAAGGTTTTAGGTTTAGTTTAGTTAGAACTTTACTTATTATGGTTTTCTTATTAACATCTACTTGTTAGGGTTTTAGGTTTAGACTAGTTAGGGTTTACTTATTATGGTTTGCTTTTTAATGTGTGCTTGTTAGGGTATTAGGTTTAGGCTAATTAGGGTTTATACATGCTTTTGTTGTATTCTCCTTATTGCAGGTAGTTTATTTTCTTCATGAATATATGCATTTTTCTTGCATTCATCTTCTTGCATTGCTTGTGACTGCATTAGATTTAGGAATTATCTGCATAAGCATGACATGGCTCTATGGGTTGTAGTTAGCTGATTTTTACTAGATGACATTGCGTTACACTACATTTTTTTCCTATATTACATGTAATTTGTTTGCTACATTGCATCATGCATTCATTTTG
Source organism: Pinus taeda (assembly GCA_000404065.3). Taxonomy (NCBI): domain Eukaryota; kingdom Viridiplantae; phylum Streptophyta; class Pinopsida; order Pinales; family Pinaceae; genus Pinus; species Pinus taeda. The sequence goes on along the minus strand of APFE030434715.1, from coordinate 54,513 downwards.
TACTTACCATTATCTTCTCCTGGTATTGCAGATGCATGGCTGTTTAACTAGAATTTCATTTATTCTCTATGTTGCATGGAACTGCATTAAATTTCACATATTCATCTAAGCATTTTTCTCTACATGCCCTCTGAAAACCTTGTATGTCACATAAGATTCCATGATTCTTCTTTTCACTTGTTGAAATCCTAGAAAAGCTTCTCTAGTCACTTTTCCCTAATGTTGAAACCATAATTTAATGGTTGTCTATGGTTGTGGTACCTTCTCCAAGAGGCATCCTCTCATAGAACTAGTTATGAAAACTACGTCCCAAACATCTTTCCAATAAATCTAATCCATTAACAAGAAGAATATGGGGAACCCTAATTAGTTCACGTGCCGTATATTTACAACATGAACCTTTTGTCTAGCATTGCCTTAAATATTTCAATGATATGTTTTCATAGTTCACCTCTCAGTTAGAGATGCCAATGTAGAATCGTGGCAAGAAGGAAAACCTAAATCAAAATATCTTTCAATTTCTGTCAAACAAGAAACAACCTCTCTCACCCATAAAATAAGTCGAGATCCCTCATCCACCCTGGCATAATAAACGCCTAATAAATGATGTCACTATGCAAAAAAATAAAATGAATCAAATAAAGTGTAAAAGGGTGAGAAATGCTTCTTGCGTAGAGAAGTGATGCAAGAAACTTCATCGACATACTGAACAATCCTGCTCACAACAAAGAAATGCTCGTGATTTCTTAAGTGACTCCACTGGGCTACTGAATAGGCTTGTTGGTAGTGGAGCAACACCAAAAACTCACTTTAATTTTTTGAATACAATAATCCCTTTATCATGTGTTTTGCGTCATCATCAAAGGATTACATGTGTGAGTTCTTGTTTCAACATGAAAAAACTAACACGACCTAACTAATGAGACATAGGTAGGGCATATTTATGAAAAGTCAAGTAAATCTAAGTGGTACTTGTGATGTCTAGTTAAATACATCCTTGCATTATTAACAAGAGTCTGTTTGTTGTAGGGACATAGGAAGATATGCTGTGATTCCTCTCGCACCTGTTAACAACTTACATCATTGGCTGGTAATCAGGAGACGTCTTTCCATGTTCGACTCCAGAACATCTTTTCACATGGATCGACTTGTACTTCGAGCGAAGATTGGATGAGTTTGAAGAACCCGGATCTAGTTTCATCCATTCGGGCTGCGATATATTTAGGAAAATAAAGACATCAAATGTACATCATTTCCAAACATACAATCATCCGAATCAAAGGATGATGGCTCTATCAGAATCATCAGTCTGCCACACAGACGGTTGTCTGTCCTATGTACATGAAAATGAATTTATAAAGCTGAGCATGGGAATGCCCGCCTCAGCTAGATCATGAAAATATTATGAAGATAATGTATTGTATTATATCTTATTACAGGTCACCTTCCAGTTCGAAAAACCTTGGATCCTCATGATAAATCATTTCACCCGACATCAAAAGATTAACGACCTCATGCTTTAGGGGGCAACTGTTATATACATTTTTGGGCACAACAACCCCAATCATATAAGTCCATAAACCAAGGGCTTCTAAGTCCCTAAAAGTGTTGTTTCACACCCTAAAGGAACAAGGTCAGCTGATTACATCATCTCCTAGAAGTTCTCCATGTAAAACTACTCAGAACTGGTCAAAACTAGATCATCTCACTTGCTCCATGGTCAGGGTGCGATGCATCGCACCTACTACACACGGGAGGTGTGATGCATACTGAAAAGTACTTCTATAGGGTATGATGAGCGAGAATAGACAAGTGGTAGAGACAGTTTGCTAAGTGGATAATCAAGGGATATTCTAGAAACTTCTCATATGACACTCGCCTCTCAGAATTCGCCCAAGGATGAGTAAGAGATCAATGAAATCTCTAAGTGGAGCCAAGAACTATTAGTGGAATGACACTAATAAAAAACCTAGGGCTGAATCACACCTCTGCAAATATCTATATATGGATCCCTCGTCCCAGAGATCTAGAGGTTAGAGGCTGGAATATTGTATCTTGTAAGGAGTGTTGTTGGTTTCCTGGTGGAATATCATAGTGTTGGGTGATCTAAGCTTTTCATGAGGTGAAGAAGGGCTTTCATGCTAAGAGGATGACGCTGGGTCAGATCAATGGGTTGTAATCCTCTCTTCTAATCTCTATATCAATAAATCTATTCAAGTTTTCCTCCACATTCTTGTATGTTTGATAATATATGCATGTATGTGGTCAATATATATCTGGTCCTATATTGTTTATGACTGTAGACCTCTGCATTTTGAAGGTATTATGCTGCTTTGAAGTAGAGTAGTCAAGGGAGGATCGGCAAAGATCTGTCAAAGGGGAGAAGGAACAAGCAAAGAACTAAGCGAAAGATCGAGGTTGGTATTCTTTGCTCTTCTCCCATCTACTTCTCATAAAGGAAAATGAAAGTAACTTTAGTTTGTTTGTTTCTAAGATAGCTACCCGTCTTAGTGGGACTAGCAGCTCTGCATAGACACTAGATTTCCCAATAAAAAAATGGTGACTCCACTGGGGAGCAACTAGTTTGTTTGCTTGTCTATATTTGTTTGCTTTATAAACTTACAGACGGAGCCTGAAGTCAAGCCAGCTAGCCTTCGAATTGCATTTGCTATGCAAGTGCAAAGTAGATCAATGTTGCTTCATTCTATCTTTGGGTTTTGTTTATAAACTGAACAATTGATTTGCAAACATCCTAATTGCCCCGGTGGTGGCTCAAGTAGCCTCATTAGATTAGCCCCTGTGATTTACACTTACTGACTATCATTTGCTCGGCCTAAATTGCTGAACTAAGCTGCAAACTGTGACCCAGAACCAAGTTGAAGTCTTGTCCTTGGACCATCGCACCTTCTCCTCTTGGGAATCTGGATGCATCGCACCTCCCGCGTGCAGTAGGTGAGATGCATCGCTCTTTCCCTGTGTTATAGATGTGATGATCAGATAAGACCTCTCCTGCTTCCAGATTTTGGTTTTTGTTCACTCTCTTCAACTTTATTCAGGAGTTTTGTTGTCTGTGATTAGTATACCACTATGGAAACTCCCTTCCTTTGCATGATTCAGCCTCCATAGTACAAAGAACTGTAAATGTTTTTATGTATTGTTCGCCATTTACGGTTCTCCTTTACAAAGAAGTAGCGTAATCAAGCTGTCGTATTTTGATTTGGAAGTGTCGCAAGTATCGTTTTTAGTCAAAGAAAATAATCCTATTGTTCTTGATGGTTGATTACACTGTTACTCTTGTATTTGATTTGAATTAATAGTTTTTCAAGTATCGAAAGCAATTTTCAATTCAAAATCGCAAGGTGTTGTCATTATATTCCTTTCGTTTTTTGAAAAGAAAATCGTTAGTACTATTGCTTGAAACTATTCAAATTTGTACTTAGCATTCTTTTTGTCATTCACACATTAAGAAAGCGAAAACAAATACATGCACGTGCATTTGCATTTACACTGTTTGTTGATTTTGATTTAAGACAGTGCATCTAGTGTATGCTCTCTGCTCTTTGTTGAAAGATTTCCACTTCTCTTTCCTTAGTAGCTAGGATTTTCATTGCAAAAAGAAGATTAAATGATTGTTTATCATCTTAGATTTCATTTTAGGAATTGTATATCTACATCACGTGGTGAACCTGAAAGGTAAACTTCTTAAGAAATATCAACTGTAAAATAAATTCAATGAACATAAAAATGCTTTGGAACCTAATGCACAACATTTAGAAGTCTAGGCCAGAGATGTATTCCGGCGTCGTAAAGCCTGGTAACTATCGCTTTCATCGTAGGTTGGGTGATTCCTCCTCTTTGAGATGACAAGTGCCAATATATACTTGTGCTCCCACGTATCGTTGAGTATATATTGGGAGACCACAATAGGCAATATCCTTTATCCTTAGGAAGCTGTGTCTGCCGCCCTATCGATTGCAATGCACTGAACACAACATTCGGGAAGATTGACTGCCATACCGTAAAAGGTATTCTGTAGTTTTGTGATTGGTTTGGTAATCCCTCTGTTTAGATTTATAGAGTAGTCTCTTTCGTTCCTTTTCAGACTCCTTAAAGGAAAAGGTCCATCTGAGCACTTGTCACTTCAGGCTCATTAAAGATCAAAGGCGACTAAAGTCATCTTTTTCTTTTTCTCGACTCTTAAAAATTGAAAAAGCAAGTTGTGTCAAAGCGTCTAAAATTCATTAAATTTGGAATCATTTTTTCCCTTTATTTTTAGTTGATCAAGTAATCTGCAATCGTGGAAGAAAGTCAATCGAAACCCCGTCGTTCACGGAGACTTACGAGTCAACCGTCTTTGACTCCGGAAACGAAACTATTCCGGACAAAGCAAAATCGTTTAACCGAATCAAAGTCCCCTGGTTTGGTTGGAACAAGTGTTTCAACATCCTCAGAGACTTCGGTTACTCCAACCATTTCTGGTATCCTTCCCTCTACAGAAGAAATTCCGTAGCCACAAGAGGACATTAGAACCGATCCTAGTGTAACGGTAAACACTTCAAGTCCTGAACTGGCTCCATCTACAACTGATTCGGATAGTGTTATTCCCCAAACATCTGTCGCTGCAGAACCTATACCTTCTTCGACACCAGAAATATTTTACGGACCGGACGGTCTACCTCTTCTGCTTGGATTGATTGCTATAGAAGATATTGTGGAGGATCCTCCATCCAGTACTCCATTGCATTTTGGAGCCGGGATCACCCTATATCCTTCGTCAACAAAAGTTAGTCTCCCTTCATCGCAAGTTCCTGTAGAATCACTAGGAAATATTTTGGATAGGCTAGATATGTCTGAACAGTCATCGACATTTAAGACTGTGTCATCTGATGCGGCAGCAGCAGAAATTCCTGCTGCTATTCAAACAATGTTCGCTGGTATACCATCTATCCCAACTAGCTCTCAACCGCTAGATGGAGTCTATCCAGGGACTATTTCGACAGTATGGTCTGTTCCCGTTTGTTCGTCTGGAATAATATCTGCAATCTCTTATGTTGAGTCTCAACAAATTGATCCTTTGCAACAGTATCAATTTAGGCAGTCCGATCCCCAAAGGCCAATCATTCCTTTGAGCACTGGATTGCTGCTATATGGGGGGTAGTATGCCCTTTCATTGTTTCCTCTAAGAGAACAACCATATGGGAGTTCGCAACATAATTCAGGTCATGCTGGAATTACATCCAGCAGTTGGGTGCCAATACTGCCTCAACAACCAAGAGTTGTATACTCAATGCAACAAATCCTACCTGTGTCAAATATCCCCACTACACCGGCCATTGTGATAGTGTCGCAAGTACAAGCATTGTCTGTTGTATGTCAACCTCAATTTTCTCAGGTCGTAATACAACAGCCTCCTATCTCTACGACACAACCACAATCACCAATTAGTGGCTAACTAACTAGAGCGACCCAGGTTCAAACGGGTACTATTACCCCTCATCTTGGTCAAATATCTAGTATTGGACAACAACGAATGGTTTCACAACCATGGCTAGTGCAATATCAACAACCGCAATTCCAACAAGCTTGCCAAGCGTTTGAGCAACAAATATTTGCAAGTAATGGGCAGCCGTATATTCAAAGCAATCAACATCAATCATATCATAATGGTTATGCCCATCAACCTTACCAAAGTTATCAACATCAAATGCACTATGCTGGTATGCAAAGACCTACTGCTCAGGAAATCCCATCTTATCCTAGGTATGCTTCGCCAAACCTGAATCAAAAGTTTCCCTTCGAGGGGACTTTAGAGTTACCGGATCTAAATCGGCTAACAAACGATCCAATTGCTTATGCCCCTTGGTGGCCAGCAATTCCTCATAAACTATCGTCAGATATTCCTAAATTTAATGGAAATCTGGGTGAAGACCCGTTGAATCATGTGATGACCTTTCATCTGTGGTGTTCATCCAACACTCTCAATGATGATTTGATTAGGCTTCGCCTTTTTCAGCGAACGTTAACTGGTTTGGCAACAAAATGGTACATTGAATTGCCTATATCTTCATTTGGTAACTTCAGCACCCTTGCCACAACCTTTTTAATCCATTTTCAGTTACCAATAATGTACGAAACGGGAACAGAGCTTCTTACCAATTTCAAACAGACAACAACCACTCACATATTTGATCATATCCATGAGTGGCAGCGTCTTCGTAGAATGGTAAAAACATATGTTCTTGATCAGCTATTAGCTGAATGGTTTATTAAGTCATTGTTACCTTCTATCATAGAAGATGTGGCAAAGGGAGGGGTCGTCACTGAAGAGCAAGTCATTGCTCATGCGCAATATCTAGACTTGATCTATACTCAGTCTGACACGCTCTGTGACAAAATCCCTGATGCTCCTAGACCGGAATTTTCTGTTCCTCCTCCTCCTAAATCAAACAAAGACTCTCATGCTAGCGATGGTGTGATAGGTATGACTAGCACAAAAACCGTAAAGGCTACATTGAAGAAAGCCCGCATGGTTTCCAGTCAAAATGCAAATGAAGAACTTCTTGCCTCAGAGGTTAACGCCGTGTTGACCGACAAGGGAAAACAACTGAAGCAACCAGGGGGCAAGAAGAAAAAGAAAATGAAAAAGAAGAAGCAGGATAAGTCATCTCCTAAAAAACCTTCTGCAAACCCTTCTAGGCAAAGGAAACCCCCTGCGGGGTGTAAGATATGTGATGAGGATCGTCGGATGAGAGATTGTCCACATAAAGCTAAAGTTAAGAAACTCGTTAAAAGTTCAAAAACCTTAGTGGTATTAACTGATCCGTTTCCAAACCCAGGAACCAATCTGGTTGCTAGTGATAATGCTTCCCCATCCCAAGTGCTTATGTTGTCCATTTCGAAAAAGCAAAATGATGCTTTGATATCGACAAGGAATAAAAATTACGGGAATCCACAACTATCGAACAACAAGGCTATTGATCAACCCAGTAGTTTGACAACAAATTCGATCGAAGTTGTGCCACCCATCATTTCTGAGCTAACGATAAAGCCGCCGAAGGGAGTAGTACACAAATTGACATTTAATCCTCGTGCCAGAGCAGCACAAAATTATAATATAGTAGAAGACCTGGCCCAATCGCCATCTGCTATGTCGACACTTGAGGTACTGCAAAATTGCCCCTCCTAGAAGCAGGCTCTATTATCAGTAGTAGGTGGGATTGACCCAATGGATTCCAATCTTGTGGCCTTTAATCATAAAGGATATGACCCTCAGTTACCAGCTCAACTTGCTTTCCTTATTCAAGTGAAAGCCCTCAAAAAAACTGTTCATCGAATGATTATTGATGAGGGAGCATCTACATGTATTATGTCGATGAGTTGCTGGAAAAATTTAGGCTCACCACCCTTGTCGCGATCGTCGACAATGTTAAAAAGCATTTGATGGATGGACATACACTCCATACAGAATTTTAAGTAACTTGCAAGTTGAACTGGGGGGAAAGACAATAGAAATTGATGTTGAAGTAATCAATGGAAACCTCGATTACAACATCCTACTGGGAAGGCTCTGGATATATGCTATGGCTGCGGTTGTGTCGACATACTTCAGAAAGATTGCATTTCCTTTCCAAGAAGGAATTACAATCGTCGACTAACAAATGTTTCTCCCCAACATTTCTCAAGTTACGGGAAGCATTCCGATGATCCACGGAAGCTCTCAGTCGCTTCAAAATATCGGAGTGGGCCTACTAAAAGACCCTAAATTGATGGGTAATTTCACCCTACCGCCTCCAAACAATCTGGCGGAAGTGGCCATGGTGGGAACCTGCAATATGATATCTTCTAGATTCAGAAGATTCCTGAACATTTTGATAACACCGATCATCGCCATTTTGGATATATTGTAGCAATCAATTTTCTTGGCTTGGGGGGCAAACCCAAATCAATGCTCATCAAGTGTTTGGATAGATAGGTCTAAGGAATATGGCACCTCTTCAGATCCTTGGTCACATGTACATTCTACAGATGAAGGAATTGTTCAGTCAATGATGATTGAGAGGGCACCATGGGAAGATTACCACCATCGTTCCCATCTTCCAGATTACCATGAAGATGATTCTAGCAACCTTAATCATCATTCAGTTTTTGATTTTCTATCAAATACTTTAAATACGGTGGATTTCGAGGATGGTTCTTATCTCGTGTCGACCTCGTTAAAAATGAAACAAGGAGTAATGAGGATAGTTCTTTTACTGAGTCAAACTCATTAAAAAATGAAACAAATCCCTTTCCAAGTTGAGCCTTTCAAAGTTCTTGGAGGTAATTCTTCATTCCAACCACCGTGTTGAATGTAATGAAGCTTGGGGGGCATGCACCTCGATTTGCGTTATTATGCTGGGGGCATGCGAACTTATAACAAGCATAGTTTTTCATTTCAAGCTTGTGTAAACATGAAACTGAATCTGAGCATATGTTGTTGCATGGTTCAAGCTCATTAAAAAATAAACTAGGCCACGAGCAGTGTTACCGCAGGGTTCAAGCTCGTTAAAAAATAAACCCGCCACGAGCAGTTTTTATGCAAAGCTCAAGCTCGTTAAAAATTAAACCTAAGCAAATGAGCAAATGTTCCCCCCAGAGTTTAAGCTCATTAAAAAATGAACCATTCTCCGGTAAATAACCATTGTGAATGCATTATCATCAGCTTTTGAGCCTTGGTCGTGTTCTTACCATCACCTCCACTCTGTTTAGCCGATCATATGCCTCCATTTGATTGTTTACCCTTTTGAGGAACATCTACGATGAGTGATTCTGTTAGCCATCCTTATAACACTGCCGTGATTGGAAAATTCCAAACCTTACCTGGAATTAGCAACTACCCGAAAATATCACTTGTTCCTAAAAAACGAGTCTCCTTTAAGCTCTTTTCATCTGACTCATAAAATATGAAAATATTGTTGAGCAATTGGCCTCTCCAGCTCGTTAAAACGATCGGAAGTGCTATCCCTCCTCTAGATTTTAATCTTTTTGGACTTGAGGGATTATTACACAAAAAGATCGAGCGCTTGTGTTGTTCGACTCGTTAAAACTATCGAAAATTCATCCCTTTCATATTATTTTATACTTTTTCGAACTTAAGGGATTATATGACAAAAAAGGATTACTGGAGTTTCCTTTCCGTCCCTTTTTAGACTCTCTAAAATTGAAAAAGGACTGAGTTGTCTTTGTCGTTAAACTCGTTAAAATCAATAGCGACAAACTTGTCAATAGAGACAAGAACGAGTTTCACTGTCGCTAAGCTTGTTAAAACATAGCGACGGGTTTGCCCGAAGGGAAAATTATAGAACAAGCATATGTTATCCTCCTCAAGCTTGATAAAAATAAAGAGGTATTGGTCAAAAATGACTGGGGAAAATTGGGAAGAAAACTTGAAGAAACTTTATTGGTAGCGAGTCACTCTTGAACATGACACTTTCACTCCATGTCTAAGTTAGGTTGGGTTATTTCGTTCACCAGTCATACTACCATTGGTCCATCGTACCATCCATCTTTGGGGTTAATGCTGCCAATCCATTTCAGTGTCACCGATATGTTCAAGAGAAGTCGATCAGAGAATTCACCAACCCAGCTTTGTCTCACCCGCTGCAATACCTTCATGCCTCATCCTTTGATGACCGCCACCCTGAACCCTTTATCATCAGATCATTTTCACCTCCACAAAATCATTTGCTTCGTTCCATGTCGTAGATGTGGGATTCATTAAGGCCCTCGTACGACAGGTCACTTCTTGTCGAGGACAGCTCATTATCCAAGAAGTCAACCTAGGAACAACCCTTTCAGTACTTTGAAGCTTGCATGCCTCAATGGCAAGTTTCTCACTTCCGGCGACAGGTTTACATCAATGGCCTTCGACTGAAAGATTTTGAGTTGTGTTTGATGCCAAGTCCCATTTTCACACCATGTAAATTTTACTGTTGTACCTTGAGGGTCATCATCATTATTGGTGATTCCTCTCGTGCCTGTTAACAACTTACATCATTCGCTGGTAATCAGGCGATGTCTTTCCATGTTCGACTCCAGAACATCTTTTCACATGGATCGACTTGTACTTCAGGCGAAGTTTGGACGAGTTTGAAGACCTCGGATCTAGTTTCATCCATTCGGGCTGCGATATATTCAGGAAAATAAAGACATCAAATGTACATCATTTCCGAACAGATGATCATCCGAATCAAAGGATGATGGCTCTATTAGAATCATCAATCTGCCACATAGACAGTTGTCTGTCCTATGTACCGGAAAATGAATTTATAAAGCTGAGCATGGGAATGCCCGCCTCAGCTAGATCATGAAAATATTATGAAGATAATGTATTGTATTGTATCTTATTACAGGTCTCCTTCCAATTCGAAAAACCTCGGATCCTCATGATAAAGCATTTCACCCGACATCAAAAGATTAACGACCTCATGCTTTAGGGGGCAACTGTTATAGACATTTTTGGGCACTGCAACCCCAATCATATATGTCCATAAACCAGGATATTCTAAGTCCCTAAAATTGTTGTTTCACACCCTAAAGGAACACGGTCAGCTGATTACATCATGTCCCAGAAGTTCTCCATGTAAAACTACTCAGAACTGGTCAAAACTAGATCATCTCACTTGCTCCATGGTCAGGGTGCGATGCATCACACCTACTACACACGGGAGGTGTGATGCATACTGAAAAGTCCTTCTATAGGGTGCGATGAGCAAGAATAGGCAAGTGGTAGAGACAGTTTGCTAAGTGGATGATCAAGGAATCTTCTAGAAACTTCTCATATGACACTTGCCTCTCAGAATTCGCCCAAGGATGAGTAAGAGATCAATGAAATCTCCAAGTGGAGCCAAGAACTATCAGTGGAATGACACTAATCAAAAACCCAGAGCTAACTCACACCTCTAAAAATATCTATATATGGATCCCTCATCCCAGAGATCCAAAGGTTAGAGGCTGGAATATTGTATCTTGTAAGGAAGTGTTGTTGGTTTCCTGGTGGAATATCATAGTGTTGGGTGATCTAAGCTTTTCATGAGGTGAAGAAGGGCTTTCATGCTGAGAGGATGATGCTGGGTCTGATCAATGGGTTATAATCCTCTCTTCTAATATCTATATCAATAAAGCTATTCATTTTTTCCACCACATTCTTGTATGTTTGCTAATATATGCATGTATGTGGTCAATATATATCTGGTCCTATATTGTTTATGACTATAGATCTCTGCACTTTGAAGGTACTATGCTGCTCTGACTTTACAGGTACTCTTTGAAGCAGAGTGGTAAAGGGAGGAGCGGCAAAGATTTGTCAAAGGGGAGAAGGAACAAGCAGAGAACCAAGCGAAATATCGAGGTTGGTATTCTTTGCTCTTCTCCTATCTACTTCTCGTAAAGGAAAATGAAAGTAACTTTAATCTATTTGTTTCTAAGATAGCTACCCATCTTAGTGGGACTAGCAGCTCTGCATAGAAACTAGATTTCCTGATAACAGAAGCACTTGAATGTTCGAGACTTGGCAAAATGGAAGTGGAGAATTGCTTTAGAATTCTAGAGCATATTTGTTCAAGTCTTAAAATTCTTGAATTCTATGCTTGTAAAGACCTAGTTTGGGGTGAAATTTGTTCCACCTGTTGGAAATAATATTGAGAGGGGGGCGGGGTGAATCAATATTATCAAATCAATATAACCTTTTCATTTCCATATTCAGATTCATATACGCTACTTTAGTTAAGGAAAACTGCGTGTATACGCAACTGTGTATAATGCAACAAGCATATATCCAATAAACTTATAAATAAGTTAGTTGCTTCTTAATGAGTGCATCAAAACATTATTAACCATATGAACAGTAAACATGAGAAGTAAAGAAGAATAAATTGTCACACATAAACAACACACATGAACACCAAGATGTAAGGTGGAAACCCAATGTGGGTGAAAACCACCTACCGCAATTCGTCTCTATCTTCTTTTAATTAGAAACTTCTTTTTACAATGATTCTGTACTGGTGCAGTCTTATACCAATACGCAGGCTGCTACCTACAGAAGGCTACAACCTTCTCTCATTCTCCAGCTTCTCCTGGAAGGGAGCTACAACCCCCTTAGCTCTTGTACTAGCTGAGGTAATAGTATGTAGGTGCTGACCTATAGAAGTCTACAACCTTCTCTTTTCTTTCAGGGACCACATTTCATAAATTTTCAGACTGGATCCATGAATAACATCAATCAAACATCAATTATATATGCATCAACCAATCTCCTTTGTACAAACCAATAATGAATCAACCAATCACTTCTCAGAATGCTGTAACCAGAACACAATAACAATAACCAGAAACCAATCCTGAACCCAGAACATTGCAGTAATAAACATAAGCAGCTAAAACATATTTCATGAGTCATACACTACTTCAAAATGTAGAAACCTGCGTACATACGCTACTGCATTAAGGCCAACCAGCGTATACACTGTCTTCACTTACTGAACCTGCGTGTATACGCGCCTCTAGTTTGCCGAACGTGCGTATAGATCTATAAAAGATAATTTACCCTTTTTACTTATTCAGACATCAGTTATACCCAGATTATCAAATTTATAGATCTTATCATGCGCCAAATATAATAGATCAAAAATCACACAGTGATACTACTATTCAAGCCCATCAATACTACTTATCCATCTTTTAGCGCTCAGGTTCCTCCTTGGTTTAGATCCAACAATGCACCATAACCCAAATGTGGATCTTACTCTTCATAAGATATTCAATACTTTAGTCCATGCCATTGTCCAATGATCTCCTTCCCTTTTTATAGTCTTAGGCCTTACTCAATACCATGGTCCAAAACCATTTAGAACCAATACTAGGGACCCAATACTTGGGTTCAACACATTGGATGCAATACCAAGGTCCAAAACCATAGGTTCAATTATAACGGACTAAATACCGTGGACCAAACATAAGTTTTCCCACATGTACGTGCTTTTCTTTGCATGAAAATGTGTTCATACGTATACGTGCCTTTTGATTGGTAATCCTGCCTGTATACGCGACTTTGTTAAGAGGAACCTACGTATATCTCATTTTCTTTCATTCTAAGAGCCTGAACTGTGATCTGCCATTTGAGTGAATTGCCATAAAGGACAACACCTATGTCATAGAGCCAAACCTGTGACATAATGCCTTTTGGACTTGATGGAAACCCCAAATCACTCAAATTCATTCTCTCCCTTTGACATCAAGGGAAAAGGGTTATGCTCCCCCTGAGTGCTGAATTCTCTGCTTTGCTCTGCTGTCCAAGCTCCCCTTGACTGTAGGAAAGGTCTGCAAGAAGATGTTCTACAAGAAGATACATAACTTTATACATTATAAATGACCTTCCTATCACCAAAGACATACACACATCCATCTCCCAACCAAGTGGGGATTGATTCATCTATCCAACCAAGTGGGGATACACCAAAAGTTTATACAAGATAAAACAAGAACATTACATCATCCATCCCAGGCATAGTGGGGAAACCAAGATAGGCTGTTACATGACCTTGATAAGAAAAGAAATACATGACATAGAGACGAAATATCTATAGCAAGACTATGATAGTTATCAACAACTATCATCAGTACCATCTGTCAATCATCATTCGGACTAGCAACCATGTTCTCCCTCTGCATCTGTTCCACCTGAAATCAAAACAACTATGAAATTGAACCAAGGTCTTCTAAGATAATGCCAAAAATGCATTATTAGAAGAATATATGCTCCCCCTGAACCTGTGCCAGATGGTCTCTGTCAGACCCATATCAGACTCTTTTCATCCTGAGCTTGGCCCACTATTTGTCTTCAGACCAGTATATACACAACTATATCTTCATAAACCGGCATATGTATGCGGATCCTCCTCATGAAACTCGCGTACAACCACTTTTATTTGAAACAGACAAGATTCAACAGCAAGATGATGCATCAACTACCCCCAGCTTCTGTTTGAGGTATTCAAATGTCTCCCTGGGCAGTGGTTTGGTGAGTATATTAGCAACTTGTTCTTTGGAGGGGACATACTCCAATTTGACCTTTTGTTCAAGCACTTGTTCTTGGAGAAAATGATATTTGATAGGTATGTGCTTGGTCTTCAAATGCATGACTGGATTCTTTGAAATGTTGATTGCACTTGTATTATCACAAAAAATGGAGATAGGTGGAGTACAAGTGATTTGAATGTCTTGTAATGTTTGCATCATCCAAAGGAGTTGTGTGCAGCAAGATGCAGTAGCTACATATTCTGCTTCAGCTGTAGATAATGCAATTGAAATTTGTTTCTTGCTGAACCAAGATACTAATCTAGGACCCATGAAGAATGCATCACCACTAGTGCTTTTTTGTCATCCACGCTTCCTGCCTAATCTACATCTGTATATGCATGAAGTGTGAGATCTGTACCTCTAGGATACCATAAGCCATAGTTTTGAGTTCCTTGAAGATACTTGAAAATTCTCTTAACTGCCTAAAGATGAGTTTCCTTTGGATTTGCCTGAAACCTTCCAACTATTCCTACTGCATGCATAATGTCTGGTCGAGTACTTGTTAAATAGAGCAGACTACCAACCATGGATCTATAGGTTGGTTGATGTACTGCTGCTGATTCATCATTTGCGCTGAGGCTGCATCCTATTACCATAGGGGTACATACTGGTGTCGAATCCTCCATCCCATATTTTTTCAAGATCTGCTTGAGATACTTGGTTTGTGATATAAAAATACCGTCTTTGTTTTGTTGGGCTTGTAAACCAAGAAAATATGTGAGCTCACCAAGAAGGGACATTTCAAATTATTTTTGCATCACCAAGGCAAAGTTTTGACTCATGTCTTCTTCATTGCTACCAAAGATGATATCATCAACATACACAACAAGTATTAGCAACTTATCATTGTCAATTTTTATATATATATTGCTGTCTGTTGATCCTTTTGTAAAGCCTTGTTGATGGAGGTACTTATCCAAACGATAATACCAAGCCCTTGGAGTTTGTTTAAGGCCATAGAGAACCTTTTTGAGTCTACATACAAGTTTTGGATCATTTCCAAGGATAAACCCATCTGGTTGCTCAATATATACTTCTTCATCCAAGTCTCCATTTAGAAAAGAAGATTTCACGTCCATTTGAAAGACTTTGAACTTTTGAAAGCTAGAAAGAGCAAGGAACATTCTTATGGCCTCAAGTATAGCAACTGGTGCAAAAGTTTCTTCAAAATCTATGCCTTCTTGTTGAGCATACCCTTTACAGACAAGTCTGGCCTTGTTTCTAATAACATCTCCATTTTCATTTAGCTTGTTTTTGAATATCCATTTTGTCCCTATGACATTCTTATCTTTTGGTCTAGGAACCAACTCCCAAGTGTTATTCTTTTCAATCCGCTCAAGTTCTTCATTGATGGCCTTGACCCAGCATTCATCTTTACATGCTTCTCTTACATTTTGTGTTTCAGTGGAGGAGAACAGTGCTAGATAGCTTGAGGCTTCTGAAATAGTTCTTCTTGTTTGTACACCTGCCTCTTTCTGCCCCAAAATTTGAGTTTCTGGATGATTCTTCTGAACGTACCTGGATGGAGTCTTTTCTTCTATCCTTATCTATTCTTCTGGTGCCTCATGGGTTTCTTCTTCATCATGAGTCTGATTTGACGTTGAATAATAGTCCTGATCATCTTCGAAATATTTAGATTTTACTTGTCTAGGAATGTTTCCTTCTTCATCAACCACTACATCAATACTTTCAACAATTTTTCCAAGTCTTTTATTGTAACACTTATATGCTTTGTTGTGGGGAGAGTAACCCAGTAGAATGCCTTCATCTGCTTTGGGTTCAAACTTGCAAAGGTTTTCATGAGTCCTTTTGATGTAACATTTACTTCCAAAAATTTTGAAGTATTTTACCATGGGAGTCTTACCATACTGAAGTACATGAGGAGTCTGAGTGCTATTCACCCGAACGTTTGTCTTGTTGAGAATAGTAACTGCAGCAAATGCAGCTTCACCCCAGAAGCTTGCGGGAGTTCCAAACTCATCAAGCATAGCACGAGCCATTTGTTGCCATTCTATTCATCCTTTCCACTACTCCATTTTGCTGTGGAGTCCTTGCAGTAGACGATTCCCTTCTTATTCCATGTTCTTCACAAAAATCGAAAAATTCATCTGAGGTCAATTCCCCTCCTTGATCAGACCTAAGACATTTGATTCTGCAATCTGATTTGTTTTCAACCAAGGCTTTGAATGCTTTGAACTTTTCGAAAGCTTCGTCTTTATGCTTCAGAAGTCGTATGCAACACATCTTGGAAAATTCGTCAATGAACAATATAAAGTATTCTTCTCCTTGAGGTGACCTTTTCCTATATGGACCACATACATCAGTATGGACAAGTTCAAGTGGCCTGCTAGCTAATCCTTCCTTCTTAGGGAAATTAGTTCTGGTTTGCTTACCAAACTGACATGATTTGCATATTGTATTGTCTGGAATTCTGATGTTAGGGAGATCACGAACTGCCTGATATTTGCATGCTTTCCTTATCTGGGAGAAGCTTAGATGCCCCAATCTTCTGTGCCATAGCTAGTTCTCATCATTCTTACTTAGATAACATTGTTGTTGTCCTTCCTTGAGTATGTATAAATTATTTGGAGTTCTTATGCCTTTGATCACTATTTCTCCTGTATCAAGCTCACGAACAATACATCCATTTGATCGAAATATTACCTCATTTCCTTGATCACAAATTTGACGACACTCAATAGATTATGCTTTAAGCCATCAACATACATAACATTTCCAACTTTAAATTTTTCTTTAAAAAGAACAGAACCTTTACCTTTTATGAGTGCAGGGGTGTCATTTCCAAATGAGACCTTCCTTTCCTTTTCTAAGGCACTATATGGCTGAAGTTTTTCTTTATCACCTGTCATATTATTCGAGCATCCACTGTCGATGTACCACTGATTTTCCTGCCCTTCCGCATATAAGGCTATACCACATCTTTCTGGTTGCGGTTCTTTCTTTTTCCATGTTTTGGGACTCAATGAAGCTTGCTCATTCTGAGTTGTTTGCTGAAACCTACTCCTGCATTCAGAATTTTCATGACCGAAGTTGTTACAAATAGAACATTCTATTTCATTTTCAAGAGCAGAAAAGTTATTGTAGGTCCTTTTCATGATCCCAGTCATTCTCCTTTGTTTTTGTGCTTCTCTAGTCGTGATGGTCTTGTAAGCAACACAATGAACAGCTTTGTGTCCAAAGTTATGACAAGAAAAACATTGGCCATTGAAGAAATTCCTGCGATTATCAAACCTACCAACCAAATGATTGCAGTTTCCATTTGCATCCATTCTTGAGGAAAATTGAGATTGATTTACCTGCAATTGGTTGTAGCTTCTTTTCATTCTTGAAGTAGATTGCCCTCGATTTACTTGGTGATCTTTGTTAATTCTTGAAGTGAATTATCCCTGATTTACCTGGTGATCTGTATTGTGCCTTTGTTGTCGATTGTTAACCTATTCACTTCTCCTTGCTGCATCAAGATAAATTTTGGAGGTGGAAGGTTTTTGTGCTTGAGATGTTTCTTCAGTATATCCAAGACCTGTCTTGATTAGAGGAGAACGCTGCACTTTGACAATCTCATCTAAAGTTTCAGATCCTTTAGCAAATTTAAGATTAAGAGCTTTTGTTTTCTCAATATCTTTTATAAGTCCCACAATTTCACATTCTAACTTTTCATTGTGTTTTTCCCTTTCAGCAAGTTGGACTGTCAGAGTGTCTATAATCATATTCTTTTCTTCTAAACAAATTTTGAGTTTAGAACTTTCTGCGTAAATACCTTCTTCATCTATAGCATCCAAGAAATCATCATCTTCAAAAGCCATCAAATGTCTATAATCATTACATTGTTCATCTTCATCACTATTTGAAAATCCATCACTGTCTTCATGTGTATAATAGCTCTTCTTACTTACATTCTGTTTTCTATTCCATCTATTTGGTTCCTTACCTTTTTCAAGTTTATCTTTATGAGGACACTTGGCAGCAAAGTGACCGACTCTTCCACAAGCAAAGCATTTGAAAGGCAACTTACCTCTGAATCTTCCAGTTCCCCGTTGAAGGTTCTTTACAAAGTTTGATTCTTCCTCTTCTTCTAACATATGTCCTGACTCATTGTAATCTCCTTTTCCTGAGGCTTTTAATGTGGCTTCTCTCCTGTCTAATGGTCCCCCTTTTCTCATTTCGTAAGTAGTTAGGATTCCATGCAGCTGTGACATGGTAATGCTCTATAGATTCTGCTTTTCTTCTATGGCAGAAACTTTTGAATCAAACTTAAAAGACAAAGATCTTAGAACCTTTTCAACCAAAACAACTTCTTTTATTTCTTCACCCAAGTTTTTCATACAATTAACAATCTCATCTATACGTAGGAAATAGTTAGCCACACTTTCATCATTGTGCATTCTGAGATTTTCATATTGAATTATGAGAGTTTGTAGTTTTGCTCATTTTACCTGATCATCTCCTTCATAGCTCAGAACGATCTTGTCCCATATTTATTTTGCGGTTTTGAGCTGCATAACCTTGACAAATTCTGACTGAGATAGACTCCCTAATAGAGTATTGACAGCCGTTGCATTTGTTTCATACTGCTTCTTACCAGCTGTATCTGTAGGAGTTGTTGATGGAAATGTGTATCCTATTTCCATGATATCCCAGATTTCTGTACCAAGACATTGAAGATAGGCTGTGATTCTTACCTTCCAATAGACGAAGTTGCTCCCATCAAAAATTGGTGGTCTGATCGATGCCTCTTTTTCGTAGTTGTTCATGATGATAGATCTTCCTTGAAGCGATCAAGCTTCTTTCTGAAGGACCTGCTCTGATACCAATTGTTGGAAATAATACTGGGGGGGGGGGGGGGGGGTGAATCAGTATTATCAAATCAATATAGCCTTTTCATTTCCATATTTAGATTCATATATGCTACTTCAGTTAAGGAAAACCGCATGTATACGCAATTGTGTATAATGCAACAAGCGTATATCCAGTAAACTTATAAATTAGTTAGTTGTTTCTTAATGAGTGCATCAGAACATTATTAACCATATGAACAGTAAAGAGGAGCAGTAAAGTAGAATAAATTGTCACACATAACAACACACATGAACACCGAGATGTAAGGTGGAAACCCAATGTGGGTGAAAACCACCTGCTGCAATTCGTCTCTATCTTATTTTAATTAGAAACTTCTTTTTACAATGATTCTATACTGGTGCAGTCTTATACCAGTATGCAGGCTGCTACCTGCAAAAGGCTACAACCTTCTCTCGTTCTCCAACTTCTCCTGGAAGGGAGCTACAAGCCCCTTAGCTCTTGTACTAGCTGAGATACTAGTACGTAGGTGCTGACCTACAGAAGGCTACAACCTTCTCTTTTCTTACAGGGACCACGTTTCATAAATTTTCAGACTTGATCCATGAATAACATCAATCAAACATCAAGTATATCTGCATCAACCAATCTCCTTTGTACAAGCCAATAATGAATCAACCAATCACTTCTCAGAATGCTGTAACCAGAACACTGTAACAATAACCAGAAACCAATCGTGAACCCAGAACACTGCAGTAATAAACAAAATCAGCTAAAACATATTTCATGAGATGTACGCTACTTCAAAATGTAGAAACTTGCATACATATGCTGCTGCATTAAGGCAAACCAACGTATACACTGTCTTCACTTACTGAACCTACGTGTATATGCGCCTCTAGTCTGCCGAACCTACGTACGGATCTATAAAAGATAATTTACCCTTTTTATTTATTCAGACATCAATTATACCTAGATTATCAAATTTATAGATCTAATCATGCACCAAATATAACAGACCAAAAATCACACAGTGATACTACTATTCAAGCCCATCAATAGTACTTATCCATATTTTAGCGCTCAAGTTCCTCCTTGGTTCAGATCCATCAATGCACCATAACGCAAATCTAGATCTTACTCTTCATAAGATATTCAATACTTTAGTCCATGCCATTGCCCAATGATCTCCTTCCCTTTTTATAGTCTTAGGCCTTACTCAATACCATGGTCCAAAACCATTTATAACCAATACTAGGGACCCAAATACTTGGGTTCAACACTTTGGATGCAATACCAAGGTCCAAAACCATAGGTTCAAATATAACGAACTAAATACCATGGACCAAACATAAGTTTTCCCACATGTATGCACTTTTCTTTGCATGAAAGTGCGTTCATACGTATACACACCTTTTGATCGGTAATCCCGCGTGTATACACGACTTTGTTAAGAGGAACCTGTGTATACCTCATTTTCTTTCATTCTGAGAGCCTGAACTATGATCTTCCATTTGAGTGAGTTGCCATCAAGGACAACACCTATGTCATAGAGCCAAACCTGTGACATAATGCCAACACCACCACCTTGAAAAAAGTTAAACTCAAACATTCCCTCCAATTGAGGACAATTTTAGGATTTTTTGCTGACATGAGGCTAACTAAATCTATCTCAAAAACTTCTAAGTGTAATATGAGGTGACAAATTTGGGAGACTTACACTTCGTAGAAACTTTGGAAATAAGTGGGAATTTAAAGTTGTTCCCTGAAGAAGACCTTCATATTATGAAGCAATAGAAGGTGATATATATTTTTGTCACCCATGAATCCCTTCAAAGGTAATGTAAAGGGTTACAGAGATTTCCCTCTCTAGGAGAACTAAGAATAAGTGAATATTCAATTTTCCCAGATCCGAATGAAGGACTGAGCCAACTAATGAAGCCTTTTACCAAATAGAAAATGAAAGGGATGGGTGTGGATTAGAATTTAAAATACCTACAAAATAGAGATGCCATGCATTACAGTTATAATATGTTTTGTTTCTTCGTGTCTTGTAAATGACAGTGATGAACATGAGATTATGTTGGAGCTTTATCTTCAACACGACCAGAAAACAAGGCTTGTTTATCACTGTTATGCGGAAAATGCAAATCTTATCTACTTGCATATATTCTCTATTTTTTTATTTTAGGTTAGAGTCATGAGAAGTGGAGATGTTATATTCATAAAGCCCATCCTAACAATGAATGATGTTCCTATGATTCTGGAAAATGGATAGATGTTTATGGTTCATAGGGGATAAGAATTTAATATTGATTACATTAGAATGCTTTTTTGGCAGACGCCAGGTGTAACAACCCTTGGTTTATTTTCCATGTAAATAAAAATGAGACCAAGGTCATGTTGACGGTGCTGGACCCACCAACATGTCAAGGGGATCTCCCCAGTAAGATTCCCAATTAGACCTTAGACTGTTTGGTGTAGGAGTCCTAGTAGTGGGTCGTAAGGTAATGCCTTGATCGCAATGTCGCACAGAGGCAAGTAGGATAACTTTGTTAGTAGCAAGGGTGTGACTGATGCAGTGAGTCAAGGAAGGTGTATGAGGGGTTCCAACACTTCGAAGGGGGAAGGAGGTGAAGGTGAGTTTTAGGTGGAAAGGGATTAGTCCCAACTCGACTAGGAACACAAAACACAAAGGACATGCACAAATTTCGGTGGAGCAGCCCACTTGGATGTGGTAGTCACATCATACAAGGTAAGATAACATGTACAACACTCACAGATCAGTCTGAGGTGAGTCCGACGGTTGTTATAGCAAGGTTCAAGTGAAAGGTCTGTCTGATGTCTGACAGAGAAATTGACACGGACGGTGACAACATTAACAACATATGAAACACATTAACAACAAGATTCATATAATTGCATACAAATCAGTTCATACATAAGTACGTAAGTTAAAAACATATATCATTAAGGCAACTAGAGAAATCCAACTACAATAATGACATATGCATGAAAATGTGTTGGCTATTATTATATAAAGAAGTGTAAGTCACAATCATACAATACATCCATGTAAACCTGCTATCCCCAATAATGGAATGTTACAGCCACATCTGCCTGCTCCAAAGAGATGTACTAGATCCGTGTAGTGGAGTAGCCAAGGTGCGTTACAATATTGTCCAAGCCTTCTTCAAGATAGTCTTAGTAGAAGCTTGGCTAACCAAAAGCCTATACAATGAGTTATGAGGGACTGTTTATAGCAAAGGGTGGGGTGACCCTTGGCATTCCCCCTTTGTGATAGTTCAACTACCCTCATGACTCTTCACCTAGTCTATGACTATTACATCCAACTGTTGACACTTGACTTACACTTGACATGACTCAACATTACAATGCACATATACTCATGTGAGACAACATGGCTTGAGCAAGCCTTTGCAAGACATCATTGATACTCAGTCCGCTTTGGTGTGATCAACTCTTTGACATGCTTATGATGGTGAAACTGGTGAGCTGATGCCAAGCTTTGTCGTCCGTGATGGTGTGCATGTACCTCATGGTGACATCTTGCTGAAGCGAAATCTTGCCTCCATTGCAACCAGTGCATTGATTCAACCCCTTCATCCAACTCGTTTGGTAACATGCACATGGTTTTCTTGGGTACGGTTGAACTGACAACACACTGATGCATAGTGTCTGTGTTGATCTTCAAGTGTGTGGTGATGGTCATGCTTATCAACTTTCTGAAGTGCACGTTCAGCCCCAGTTGGAATTTCTTCTTGTCTTTGCCTTGGTGAGTGGTGTGAATGGGTTGGATTGCATGTGTGCACTCAACGATATGCATGCTACCGAATCCCTTGCATGCGATCAAAAACACTACTCACCATGACTACTCTGTGTCAGCTACTGGGATGGATCCTTAACTTGTACGGGTGCAGTTTCCTCCATGAGTGCATGTTGTGCCCACTGCTATCCCTGTTCCTGTTGCAACTCATTCATTTGTCTGTGTAGCTTCATGTTCTTCCTGAGTTGTTGCTTTAGCACATGCAACTCCTTCTTTTTTCCATCTTCTACCTTCGATGATCTTCATGCCGCGTCGTCACTTCATAGCCAAAGTCTGCAAAGTTGCTTTCATTATCAATAGATCTGCTTGATCTTGCAACTTTGTTCCACCTCTGTGTTGTCAACAACCTTCCTCTTGAATTCGCTGTATTCAGTATGTTTCCTTCAGCTGTTGTTCATGATGTTGCTCGCTATGATGCTGCTACTTGATGTCCTTGTCTACGAACAAATCAATGTCTTTATGGGTAGGCAAATCCATGGAAACTTGATTAACTACATCCCCAAGTGTGATTTGAATGGTGTCTTCATCTCTACTCTCCTGGAAACCATTGTACCTATACTGTTGAGAGGTAGATGAACACATGGGATACTTGAAGACATGGAAACACTCACGACAAGAAATCTGTTAGTCAAAAACCAAAATGAACATGAGAACTGACTTGCAACATACTTGGGTGCATGATCATGAAGGTTGCACAATTTTGACAGGGAGGTCTGGGGACCAACTGCCAAGACTACACAAGTCACAGTCTAGGCTGCTGGGAGACTGACTGACTGCTAGAACTGCACAATGCACAATCCAGTCTGGCTGCTGACTGCTGGGCTTGCATAATGCACAATTGTAGTTGGGAAGAACTATTGGCCTAGGGACAAATTTGCACAATTTCTTGGGCCAAGCAGCCACTGTCCTCTAGAAATGTGAAAAACAGTCTTGGAGTTCAGTTCTGGGTAGGAATATGCAGATCTAGAGAGGAAGGTGAGCCTTCCTTTCCCAGATTGCGCAATGCAGCCTTGCTGAAGGCAGAGCCCAGGCCAAGGTTGGCCCGACTCACCGACGGGAAACTGAAAGCAAGTAAGTCAGTGAATGCATGGCGACACTAAGTGATAGCATAAGTGATTAACAGTGCATGCAAAACATGAATGAAAGATTCAACAAATAGATCAACATGCATGTGGGTGAGGTAGTTTGCGATTGGGTGAACGTTTGTGAAAAACAATTTAATGCATGCGACAACAGTGAGATAGCAATGAAAACTGAAACATAGCCAGGAAAAGCTAGTATACATGTAAATGACAACAAGCATTCAAAGAAATCAAGCAAACAATACTCCCACAAGCGAAAACATGAAAAGCGATTGAAATGCAGCACGAGGCATGGGAAGCAGGCTTACCCCAAAACGACTGAGCTTAATGTGCCGATTGCTCCTAGATGTGATGTGGGATGTGTGAGCTACAAGGTTGATGTGAGGAGTGAGATTTGAAGCTTCCAGTTGATGAGTTTTGATAACATCGAGGTTGTGATGCGCATGCCACGAATCTAGGGGAAGTGACACCTTGCGGGAGGTTTCAGAATTTCTCCTTGCATGTAACCTCAAATTGCTAAACATAGAGGACGCCCAAATATGTTGTAACTTCTAGAGACAACCTTGGATTTCTTACAAGCCTAGTGTCTGGAACATCTAGATTTGTGTGTATCATATGATTTTCAGGAAACTGGAGACATCACATACATTTTTGTACACACACACACACACACACACACACACATATATATCTATATATACACACACACAATAAACAACATGGGTTGGTTAATTCATCTATAGACATAAGCCATGTATTTCTTCACATATAAAACTCACATAAATATATGTATAAACTAGTGGAGGTCGAGTAGTTCAAGGACCTACAACTTAGTTAGCTTTGGCAGAGCAATGAAAGAAGATCAGGAAACAAATAACTCATCACATAGAGCTTGAAACATCAATAATTCTACACTTATCTGAGTTAGATAGACATAATGGATGAAGGAGGATTGGGTGCAATGATTCATGGAGCGCAAATTTAAAGATATAATCTCAAAGATCCATACAGGCATGTGCATTAACGAGTTAATACAAATGAATTTTTAAGAGCATATGAAACATTTCTAGTAGCTACAATAACATGAAATCAATGAGGAAACATGAACATAATGGAATTTAAATAGATAAGTAACATACTGTAGTACTTGAAGGAGGAATCACCACCATTTCATGGATATTCTAAAAGATGCATATCATAAAGTCATACTGTCTCGAAAATAACATGTCGTTCTTCTTTAGGATTCAGAACCTATGTGAAGTGTTTCTTCCCACTATTTATCTAGAGAGGGGAGCATTGAACAATAATTACAAAAAAATATCTTAGTTGAGCCTCAGTTGTTAGATAGACTAGCTATCTCGGCCTAGGATGCCTTTGTGGCCCAAAAATGGCTACGAAATATTAATAGCTTCATTAGATTGTGACACATTACATGATAACAAAACAAGTCGACGAATAGATGAAAACACCAAAAAATTATCTCCATGTCGATCCCTAGGATCTCCATTGGTTGGTCAAATGATTTTTCATGATCTTCCTTCTCTCGTACTCGGCTGGTTTTGGTCGCTTCTGCCTTTACTGCTTGAATCGCTTGTTGCCTAGAGATGGGAATAGTTCAATTGTGAGTATTATGTCATGATAAAACAACAGGGGTCATTTGAATATTACTTCATCTTCCCTCTGCATGGATCTCCATGTTGAATCATCAAGTCCTCTTGAGCTTCCATACATTCATTTACTCTCAACAAGCCTGGGCGTGGTATACTCGAGTTCATTTACCTTGTCTGTGTTGACCCTATTTTCTTGTCACGAGGGGATTTACAAGGTCAACCCATGCCGACTTCTGAATTCTTTGTGTCCTTCTTAAATGTCTCAGTTTCCAATCCATTGCATCTTTAAAACCTTGTATTCCATTATTGGGCATTTATTACCCCAGGAATTGTGAATTAAAAGACCTCACAAAATGGTGCATTCCGATCCACTTTAGCCCCTTTTTCTTTAAGTCCCTTTTCCTTCATATGAATGGGGACTATGAGTAGCCACTTAGTCCTTGGGCACTAGGGCCTTTGGGCTCCCCTCTGGGGGTCTTTTTCCTTTATTTCATTTTCGAAGGTGCTCCCTGACATTTTACACTGTGGGCTTTCCTTTCCGGCATTTTCTTTATAATGGTTAGTTTAATATCGCTGATTGCCTATTTGTAACGTGGCTATGGCCTCCGATGTGCGAGCCTACTAATACAGGACCTTCGATATATCAGATCTATGAGATGCAATGCACTAATATGCCATTCTGCTATGAGTGTGATTTTCATTCTGGGATTTCCATGGACCTGGTATCTACGGTGTGGAATGCCCTTGATCCTTCCGATATGAATTTGCAATATCGGTGATCACTCCGCTACTGGTCCTCTGAAATTTGCGGTCACTGATATGCGGGATCGCTGGAACCTATGATAAGAACTGTATACTATGCCTGGACAACCGATCTCCGGTATTTGGGATGGCTTGTTTTCTCTACCCTCCACTACTGCTACTTAGAAAAATTTCTTTTGCCTTCTAACTTTGAACGTAGAACCTTGATATGCTCTAAATTTTGATTCTAAGGTCAATATGGGGAGTTCTATATACCGTTAGAAAGCTTCTTCAGGGAAATTTCCAATGGAGAGGGTCTGATTTAGTTTTGAATGTTTCTGTGTCATTGGAGGCTAGCTCCAAACGTCTCTATTCTTTTTCCCTCTTTGTACAACTAGAACTCTAAATGTAAAAGGTGATAACGTGACCTATCTCTTCACAATTATCAGAAAACAATAACTTACCTTCAGAGTCACATGGCCCCTCATCCAGGTCTTCTTCTTCACCATCCTTGGAGTGAAGATTAACAATTTTCTCACAGGAAGAAATATCTTCAATATTTTGAGTATCTTTCCTTTTAGATGCCTTCTCCTTTTTCTTCCTTTTCTTCATATCACCGGAAACTACATCTTCTGTTTCACTACTTGAGCAAAAAGGTTCTTCATCCTTGAGCTATGTAGCTTTCTCCTCCATATAAACATTGAAATATATCCAAAATTTCCTTTGCTGACTCACAATGCCTCACTTTCTCGACATCTCGCTAAGACAACCCTTTCATGATGATTTCCTTCACTTATGTATTGAAATTATTACTCTCTCCATATATCACAGATAACCAAATGTCTTCACTGACTACCATCAAGTAGGCTTCCATTATAATCTTCTAGAGCTCATAGTCTGATCCATTTAGAAATGGAACTCCTTTTGTTTTTAGCCGAACATGATTAGCCATTGTTTCCCTTTGATCTATCTTTTATAGATTAAGCTATTCCTGAAGGAACCTTGCTCTGATACCAATTGTTGGAAATAATGTTAATATTGAAAGGGGGGTGAATCATAATTAATGCTAATTTTAACTTTTATGCCAATTTATCTTTACTCATTCAAATTTGGCATCCATATATGAGAGAAACCATTAACAAACCATAACAACAACCAATTATCCATCAATACATGCATACACATCATGAACAACAAACACATGAGACATAAAGGTTTAACGTGGAAACCCTTTTGGGAAAAATCCACCAAAGCTTGTTATTGTTATTGATGTAAAATTTAGAGCACCTACTCTATTACATCAATATGTTTGTGAGTCACCACTCACAGGAAGCACCAACTCCTTTTGTAGACACTTGATCAACATACCAGAAGCACCATATGAAGCACTAAATTTATGGATTTGTTGCAAGAACCAACTTGTAGCTCCTTGGATTAATGCAATCACCCACCACCAAGCCTTCTCAAAAACCCATTAGAGATGGAAGCACCAACTTCCTGTATGTAGGCTCCAACCCACACTCAAAAGATAACTTATTGCTCACTATAATTGGCAGCCTCTCTGCTTGATATCAACTATGTTCTCCTCAACAACCCTTTGGCCCACACAACACTCTATCCTCTGCACAATTTTCAACATCCCATTGTTCTTCTCGACAATCTACACTAATACAAATCACTCTCTGCACTCTTCCCACTCTACAAAAACATACTCACACGAGCTCTCTCCTCTTGGACTTCTTGTTCTTCTCAAGCACTTATGGCCTCTTCTTAGTAGTGCATTCACACAGATATATCCACATAGCTCGCTCTCCATAGAATATACTGTGCTCTTGGCCTTCTACTATAAAAAATATACATTCAACACTCGAACTTCTTGTTTTTCTCTGGCACTTTCAACCTCTTTCCTCTACATAGGCACTCTTAGCCTTTTCTTTGAAGAACAAGTTCACTTGGCCTCACACAACAACACACTCAAATCTCAACCTTCTTATGTTCCAACAGGCTCTCTTGGCCTCTCATAAAGAATCACAGGCTCTCTCGGGGTCTCTTTCCTCTGCATAGGCACACTCAACCTCTCTCTGCAACAATGGTGGACTTGGCCTCTCCTCAGCAGTGTACACACACCCACAAAGCTCTCCACATAGCTCTGTAGCAACAATGTTGCTTCCCTCCATATGCTCTTATGCAATCACAGGTTTCATTTCACTAAAACATAGTGATTGATGTTGTCTCTATCAACCATTACTCTTCCATTCACACTGTTCGAGTGTACTCCTTCATGGATTCTCCATCTTACTCTTGCGTCTCTTGCTTGAATTTTTTTGAGGTAACAATAAATCAAAGAATGTGTTTCATTCACTCACCCATTATCACTACATTAAACATAAGGATGGGCGCATGAATGTTCCTATGCTAAGACATAAATACTCAGTCAACCTGCACACTCCAACAAGGCTCTTGTTCTTTCTATGAACACATATCTTGTACTTGAGGCCCCGATATTCATTCAATTTCTTGTAACATGGAAGAACATTCAAGGATGGCTTGTCTCAGCTCATGACAGATTCCTTTTAATCATCCTACACAATCATGGTCCTTGTTTTCATCTCATCAATAAGCTTTTCTACACCCAACTCTCTTTTCCATTGATTCGTTGTAGTGTGTAAGAAAGCTCAAGCATGGTTGTTCTGGAGTCAACTACTACTTCTACAAATCATGGTCCTCTATATCTCTGTCTCCTTCCTACGAAAGTTTCCATTGAGTTCATTAAACCATCTGTGAAATAGTGGTCCTATCTATTCTTTGAGCTAGGAGTTTCTGCAGTCGCCATTATTCCAATGACTAACTTCTCTTTAAATCTCTTAGCTGTTGACTCATTCATCTTTCATACTCCTCTATGATGCAATTTCAGAGCCTTATATCTCATAACTTTATTAAGGATATTTTACGAAATTGCGATATTATGATTGGCCTTTAGCCTCTTTTTCTTCACCCCTTATTGTTTTACACCATAGGACCAAGTGTTGTGACCAACAACTTTGTACACCTCTATATTTTAGTTTCAGAGCTCCACATATCATAACTTTATTAAGGTGATGTTACGAAATCACAATATTCTAATCGGCCTTTAGCCCCTTTTTCTTTACCTTTTATTGATTTACTCTATAGGACTAGGTGCTGTGGCTGGTGGCATAACACTTAGGTGCTAAGCCCTTTAGGATTCTATCGGGGGCCTATCCCCTTGTGTACTTTCTCTCCACCCTTGGTTCTTTGGGCTACATGACCGAATTCCTATCAACATCGGAGCTCCTTGGTATTGAAACATTATTAAAATTTCATTTATAGCGGTGTTCTGAAGTATTTGACCTCCGAAATACCCATGTGGTGTCTTGATAGCACTTAGTTGTTAATCCTTTCTTTACGCCCTTGTTTTTTTGGCTTCCATGACCAAGTTCCAATCAACACCAGAGCTCCTTGTATTAGAAGTTTCTCAAAAGTAATTACAACAGAGTTACAAAATCCCCAAGCTTCGATATGCTTCGAGGATGACATCATACTCTTGTCATCAACCCCACGTGGTGTCGTCTTAGTGGTGACATGTGTCACCATGATTTGAATACCACGTGTCCTTTGTAAAACCATGTCATATGAATATCATCAGTCACCGTGAGCTCCTAAGGGCTAATCGACTGCTGCCATGTGTGCTGTTCGAGGGAGAGAAAGGGTCCATCGGTACTTGGTTTTGCAAATGACTTCCTTTGTAATCACTATTCTCCACAACCCTCGACACTTTCGAAAGAATTCAATTTATAAGGATTTACGAAATTCTAAAACTCCAAAGTTTCGAAGTTTTGACCTTCCTTGGTTCTGAGGTTCTGAGGTTCCAAAGTTCCGAACCTCAGAGGCTTTGATATTCAGACCTTTCGACGACCCGAGCCTCCTTCCTAAATTCGGGGTTTCAATATTCAATATGCTTCCAATATTCAACCTGCTTCGATATTCAACCTGGTTTCAATATTTGAATTTCTCTAATATTTCAACCTTCTAATGTTTCGAACCTCCGACTCCTTGAGGTCCCGAAGTTCCGAAATTTTGGAAATTTTGGGTTCGAAATTTGGCCTACTTCCAATTGACTAAGATCCTTTGAAATTCAGCCTGCTCACCAGGTTCTGAGGTTTTGAAATTTGACCTCGAACTCTGTTACAATGAGGCTCAAGGGCCTCTTTATTATTGAACAACAAGGGAAAACCCTAAACAACCAAAAACCTAGCCCCAAGAGATGGAACACCAAGCGTTTGTGGAACCCTTTGGGGTCAGTTGGGCAACCAACTTCTCGGAGTTGTAACTTAGTCATATGATCTCTATTTGGTATACCTCGTTGGAAATATATCTCCAAGTACTACAGGATGCTGCAAAACTAAAAAAAAATTCCTTTTAGGGGGTCAAAACAACTCTCGAAGTTCAAGACCCAAAAAAGTGCTAAAAATAGTAAATATTGCTAATATCAAGGAAACATATAAAACTAACTGGAGGTCTAGGTGGAATAGGTGGGTTTCCACCAATATTCACCTGGATTAGTGCTCCCCTCTTAGGAAGAAATGGTCCCATTGCATGCAAAGCCTCCATGAAGTGAGGGAATTTTTTTTGAACTTGGTCCCTAGTGAACCACTTGCCCTAGTGAAGGATTTTGCTTGATTTGATAACTCGATATAGCTGTATCCTAAGCTACTGAGTGTTCTTGATCTAAGTGTCCATGATCTTATAATTTGTGGCCCATTTTCTATAGCTTGGGTTGAGCTCTATGGGTGTTAGTTGCTCAACAACGTCAGATGTGTCCAACAATGGGGGAAGTATGGTCGCATCCTGTCTACATTGAATACTGGGTGCCGACCAAGGAATGATGGAATTATGAACTTGAATTCATTGTCCCCTATTGATCCAACTGGGTATTGGTGGCCACTTGTCTATTCCACCTAGACCCCCCGGTCATTTTCATTTGTTTCCTTGTTCATTTCAACATTTACTATTTTTCGCTGTTTTTTGGGTCCCAAAGTTCCGAAACAGTTTTTGACCCCCTAAACAACGTTTTTTTGTGGTCCGAGGAAAGCTCATAGCCATAGGCAAGGTCCTATGGTGAAACATGTAGTACTTGGTGATACCTTTCCAACAAGGTATCATATGTGCCAAACGGAGATAATATGAGAAAGTTACAACCGCGGGAAGTTAGCTTCCCAACTAACCCCAACAAGGCCCACAAACTCTTGGTGTTACATCTCCTGGGGTTATGGTTTTGGTTGTTTAGGGTTTTCTCATGTTTTCCAATAATAAATGTTCCCTTGAGCCTCATTGTAACATAGTTCAGAGGCATGTAGCCACCACATATCTTCTCAGAAATAAGCTACCATCGCTCGAGCTATCTTATCTCCATTCTATTTGTAAGCATAGTTCAATATGTTTCTATTAATGAAATTAAGTGTTTTTCTATTTCATCTCTATCTTATGATTATATCTGTAGGTTGTTGCGTTCTTGTTTAAGTTTAGATCATCTATAGCCTTGGTGATGGTGTACGACCCATATTGGAGCGAGCGAAGTTCGTGGTCGGGCCCAACGAGGTTCTCCTTCTACAAATGTAATCAAACTTTGTCACCCATATGGAACATGTGTGGCACTTGATGATGATCATAATGATGCTTGTACTTAACATTGGCTCTATCCAATATGTCATGGACCTATTAGTGGATGTGTTGAATGTGCTCAATGAAATTTTTAGCCCTCTCATCTTTTGCCTGTACATGATCTGAATCTTCCTAAGTAGCTACAAATGGTATGACCACATCAATAGGACATAATGGCTCGAATCCCAACCCCACCTGAAAAGGGTTGTGTCCAGTTGAGCTATGGAGAGATCTGTTGTAACTATTTTGGACATAGGGGAGGCTTTCATCCTACTGGGGAATTATTTTTTGAATTTTGAAAGTTCTGAAGGTATGAAGAGGTAAAAACAGGTGGCAGTGGCAACGATCAAGTTACATAGAAGATAGATGGGAAAGGAAACAAGACCATGCAGTCATGGGGTAGTTGCGATAAGGTGTCAGAACAAGAAGAAACAACAAACAAGGAGGGGGACATGAAGTAGCCGAGGGGATAGACAGATGAACGAAACTGGCAGTTCGAGCAATGGAGGAGTAGATAAAAGGAGAAAGAAACACAAAGAAGGGGTTGGTATCTAAGGGAGTTTGGTGGCACAATAGAACCTGATATGCGGTAGAGTAGTGGCAGGAAGACTAGAGGTGGGCTTGGTCTGAGATTTATAGCATTATGTGGTCACTGGATTTTATGTATTTTCTCATGCAATTCTACCGAATGTATGTTATAATGAATCTTCTGTTGGCTTAATATGAATGAGTACATGGACCAGTTGCATAGTATTATCTGTGTGTATTTTTGTGATTTATGGGCCTTCTCAAAAGTTTTCAATGTTGAGGGTCTTTCCTCATATGAATATGATCTCTATAATGATATAATGTTATGATGAATGTATTCTTTAAGATGTACATAGAGTAATGGTTGGGTCATCCTTGATATCCTTCTAAACCCTTCTTATTTTTGGTCACGTCACGCCTCGAGTGAGACTCCTTATCCCTTGGGGTAGGGTGAAAATGCCGACATTCTCCTAGACTACAACAAAATCTTGTTGGCACCTTGTGCTTGAACCCAAGATCTTTCCCTGATGACATTTTTGTGCCAACAAATGGTTCCGTTGCTAGGACCTGAAATCACAAGAATTGGTTTGGAATATGGTGTCAAGAATATTTAAGAAGGAGATTTAGGATTGGTGGGATAACTGAGTAGATTGGTTCGTATTAGAGCAAGCTACTTATCGAAGCCAACCAATTTCTTAAGTGAGCAGAGAGATTTGGTACTCAGAGGATGCAAGTGATCAATATGAGATCTTTTGGTGTAAGTTTATGGAAGACTTGTATAACTGGTTGAGGAGGATAAAAGTAAAGAGTCGTCTAGAAGGACCTACGCCAAATCGTCGCAACTAGGTTCCCTTAGACCTAGCAACACTTCGACACTTGGATAGTGAGCTGAAGAAGACATTAGACTTTTGGGTATAGACTACTGTAGAAGGGTACGTAGTCAAATTCGTAGAAGAAAACTATCAATCCTTTTCAAAGGCGGACACAGTGTTCAGATTGGGGTTAAGAGGGAAACTAGTGAACGAAGTGCCTTTATGGATTAAGATGTTGATGGTGGAAGAAGGATTGTTACCTTTACCCAGAGGAACTATGGTAGGGTAAAACCCTAGTATTGGGGGAAGGGCCTAAGGGGAGAATGCTACCATTTGAGGAAACGTAGATGCTACTGAAGGAATGGACATAGAAGGATCGAGGAGAGCTAGAGATATTAGGGAACAAAGGAGAGCGCTACTAGCATAGAAGTGATAGGAAAGAGAGGTACAAGCATTGAAGAAAAGACATATGGAGAAATACGCTGAACAAGAAAGGGATGTCAACTCGATAGATAGGAGTCAAGAGAATTACAGGGACTCTCCCTTACAGGTTGCAGGTAAGATTTTGGAAGGAAGCACTCACGACAACTACGAAGAGGAGATAGAAGGTGAGATGTGCGATGTGATGAGAAGATTGTTCACTGAGGATGATACATCAGCTAGAGTTCAGCAATAGAATCCTGAAAGCTCAAGTAGTGTTCACCCCAACCTTCCCCTGGTGCTTTACAAAAACCCTGACAAAATTGTTGCTAAGTTGATTAAAGTAATACAAGTACATAGTGCGCATGAAAAATATAAAGCAAGTTTTAATACATATAATAGCAGTGTTAGTAATTTGGGGTTACAAGGATCTCAATAACTTGGAAACCAAGGATTTGTGCTCTTATCACACACCCGAATCAACATGGAAAGGTCCTTTACCAGATATCCTTAGTTTGCTCGTAGTGGGAATGAAGACATAGAACAACATTGGTATCTGTGTGAAGCTTTATGGTGAGCACGCCAAATACCAGATAATGTAAAGTCGATTGAGTTCTAGACCAAATTAAGAGAAAGAGCTTTAATATGGTTTATCAAATGGGAAGAACAAAACTAGAATCCTTTAATGGATGATATTAAGAGAGGCTTTGTTCAATAATTTAAGGTGCCACAAAAATATCAGCAAGGACTGGCCGAACTATGAGAGATCAAGAAAAAACAAGGAGATACTGCTTAGGAATTGATGCAAATGTTTAAATATGCTATTGGTAAGCTAAGTTATACCATAGATCCCAATCATCAGAGGGATTGGTTCATTAAAGGGCTCCTACCCCTTACAAGAACACTATTGACACAACAAAAGATTGGAACTCTCCAAGGTGCCTTACAACAAGTGTCGCGCATAGAAGGATACCAACATGAGTATCGAGGAGGGATGAGATCACAAGACCCATCGATCATGGGCCTCCAAAATGAAATTGCCAGTCTAACAGAGAAATTAAAGGACCTACAACCAATTTGACTAGTAAGACCCAATGCATGGTGTACTCACTGCCTGGTGGAAGGCCATGTGGTGACTGAATGCTGAAGGATTAGAGGCCCCACCAACATCAGGATTTGCGGTAGCAGGATCGCAAGGAGCTTTCTTGGTTCGAAACACGTAATACTACTGTGAAATTTGTAGGAACTATGGACATTTTTCGCGGGTATGTCCAATACTACAAAATTATTCCAATGTACCTAACAATAGTTACTTTGAATTCTGCACATTCACAACACACCACACTAACCAATATTGAGCATTAGACACCTTAGTAGAGTGGAAGGATAGGTCCACCTTCAGAATCAATGAATCGAGTTGTGGGGGATGAGGAGGAGGTATGAGAGGTGGAAGAACAGGGGGTATAAGGCCTGTAAGGTGTTAGAATTGTGATTAGAAGGGACATGTTGCCAGAGACTTCCCGCTCCCAAGAAGGCGTTGGTGCTCATAGTGTAAGGTCAATGCACATGCCATGGAGGATTGTCCCGAGTTGATTGAAAAATGGGAAGAAAGAACCAAATAGATGGAGACTAATTTGATTATGCAAAACCATGAACCATTGAGACACTTCTAGTAACTAATATAAATATAGTTACTAAAGGGGGTAAGAAGATAAGGGATGATCAAGTTATGGTAGACCAGCCTTCAATTGTTCGGGTAGCATCACCAAAGCGGTCATACAACCCCACCCAAAAAAGAGCAATACTATCAAGAAGCAGCCAAGTTATTTGATGGGTTAACAGAGATAAAAGGAGACAAGAAACAAGACTCACACATAGCCAGTAACAATCAACCAATCAAAGAATGCTTTAGGATATTTTTGTAGATTGCTGATAATAAACAGATGCTAAAAGAGTTGCATAGGAGTTTGAAAGCAGTATTTCCAGAGGACGAAGAAAAGGGGGAAACAATATTGGGAAACCTACCAGAAAGACATTCGAGAAGGGTACGACGGAACAAGAAGAGAACTGGTAGAGAATTACCGATTGATGCTCAAGTCACAGGATTCTAGATTAAGGATACAATGTTAGATCTGGGGTCAGATGTAAATATTCTACCCAGAAAGACATGGGAAGTCCTTGGGAATCCACAACTTAAATATTCATCAATACAATTGTGGATGGTGAATCAATATTTTAGCTTGCCCACTGGAAGCTTGGAAGCTGTAGAAGTGGATGTAGCAGGGGTAAAAACTTATACTGAATTTGAATTAATAGATATAACAGGGGATAAGGACTCATACCCAACACTTCTTGGTATCATTTGGGCATATGAGAACTATTCTATCATTGACCTGAAAAAAGAGTTGATTATCTTTGAATTAGAAGGGATGCAGGTAATACAACTGTTAGATCCATGTCAAGGACTAAGGTTCACTAAACCTGTGGATGATCGAGATGAGTTGGGAATGCTAGATCAACTATATAGGCTAACGAGAGGAAAATTAGAATCCTACATAAATCCCACAGCAAGATGACCGGTCAATTGGATGAGCATACAAAGTTTAGAAACTGGTTTAGAAGCTGCTTAGGATGCATGGCAATAGGGAGGATACGAGATTGATATCAGACACTGTGCAAAGATATGCAAAATAAATTGGATTGGGGCATAGGTAAGCGTTATCCTACCTTCCAAAACATTGAATCAATAGACGCTTTTCTTAATAAAGTGGACGAAACCATAAGGGAAGATCACAGATTACTGCTATTAGATATTGTGTTACAAGCCACCGTGGCAAGGTGGTGGAAAGCGCATCGCAACACTTTGCGTGAATGGGAGACTATCAAGCGAGCCAAAAGGGAGAGGTTTAGATAGGAAGGAGACTGACCGCATGACAAGGTGAAGTATAGAGGAAACTTAGATCCCAGGGAATATTTAGAGGACTACATAGAGAAATGGGAAAAAGAGAAAGTACCGAAGGAACTCTAGGTGCATTTATTCATGCATACCTTAGGTACGATTCCACAAGCATGGTATATAGAGGAGGAAATTCGTAGACAGACAACAGACTAGGATATCATGTATAAGTAATTCAACACCAGTTTCTTGTTCAAATATAGTGATCGATGCATGAATGAAACCTTATATGCCATTAAAAGGATCCTATTTACTCCAGGACAACTATGGGAAGGTTTCATTGATGAGAAATTCCTACAATATTTATATGAAGCATGGTATCCAAAATATATGTCTTGTGGCAAAGTAAATGCAGATCCAGAGGAGGATGATATAGAAGGACTTAGACACCTGAAATTTCAAGAAATAGAAGGTAAACATGATATTCAAAAAAGCCCTTCAGGGGACGCTGCACACTTGCTCCCAATGAAATTGCAAAAGCATAACATTGGCTCAGGGAACAAACCTAAGATGGCATCCATCGGAGATTATTGGGACGAGAAGACAACTAAGGAAATTTTTGATCTGCTGCGTGAATACGAAGACTTATTTCCATCCTCTATGGCTGAATTAAAAGGAATAAAAGGGGACATTAGAGAGATGAAGATCATGCTGAAACCAGATGCACGTCTAGTGAAGAACATACCATACAGGCTAAACCCAAGAGTGAAAAAGAAGGTCAAGGAAGAGATTGACAGAATTTTAGAATCCAGACTCATATTCCTAGTGGACAAAGCATAATAGATTAGCCTAATTATAATACATAATAAAAAATATGCCATGAAAATCAGAGTCTGTGTAGATTATAGGAGCCTAAAAAATGCATGTGTACATGATCCATTCCCAATGTCGTTTAGTGATGAAGTTCTAGACAATGTTGCGGGGAATGAAGCATACTCCTTCACCGATGGATTTTCAGGGTATCATTAGGCCTATATAGGGGAAGAATATAAGAAGAAAACAACATTCACGATAGAATGGGGGTCATATGCCTATCATGTAATGCCATTTGGTCTGAAGAATGTGCCAACAATTTCGAATTGTCATATCTTCCTTTAGAGATTATATTCACAGGTTCTTAGAAGTATACATGGACGAATGGATGATGTACAATTTTCTAAAGAAACACACCAATCTGCTAAGGGTCATGTTTGAAAGGTGTAGGTAGTTACAAATCCCCTTAAATCTCAAGAAATTCATCATTGAAGTTCCATTCGAAACATTACTGGGCCATATTGTTTGCAAAGATGGGGTTTGGGTAGATCCCGCAAAGGTTGTGACAATTGTAAATATGGAGTCACCAAATAACATAAAGAATTTGTGATCAACACTGGGCTATACAGGATATTACTATTGATTTATTCAAAATTATGCCTCAATTACGACTCCTATGGAGAAACTGCTGAAGAAGACAAAAGCTTTCAGGTGGACGGAGGCCTGTCTAGTAGCACTGAACAAATTAAAAGAAAAATTGGTAAGTGCCCCTATTATTGTATACCTAGACTGGAATAAGTAGTTTCACATACATATTGATGCATCAAGAATAGGATTAGGAGTAGTGCTGGCACAACCAGGTGAAAGAAACATGGATCACCCAATTTACTTCGCTAGTTGGAAATTGTCAATAATCGAGAAGAACTACACAACAACAAAGATGGAAGCACTGGAAATAGTTTACTCCCTACAAAAATTCAAACACTATTTGTTGGGAGCACCATTCAAGTTCTTCATGGACCACTCATCTTTAAAATATCTGGTGAACAAGCCAGTGTTGGAGGGTAGAATCTATCGATGGTTACTATTGTTCCAAGAGTTCACATTTGAAGTGGTCATAAAGTTGGGAAGGTTAAATGTGGGGCCATACCATCTATCAAGGTTAGATTCAGGAGAAAATGAAGGACCATTAGATGACCAATTGCCAGATGCTGACTTGTTCCAAATAGAAGCCATTCCAGACTACTTAGAGGAGATTGCTGTGTTACTAACAACAAGATACTGCCTAGAGGGATACATTTCGATGCATATACGAAAAATAATAGTGAGAGCAACAGATTATGAATTAAATGTAGGACATCTATACAAGCTGGGGCTTGATCAAGTTTTGTGACGTTGTCTCCTTCAATATGAAAGGAAGGAAGTGCTGTGGGAGTGCCATGCTGGAGTTGTAGGAGGCCATGTCGGGGGAAAAGCTACCACAAGGAAAATACTGCAGGCTGGGCTATGGTGGCCTACCATCCACAAGGATGCTAAAGGGTATGCAAAGAGTTGCGAAGTTTGTCAGAGAGTTGGGAAGGCATCACATTGGGATGAACTTCCCTTAGATTTAGTTCAAACGGTACAAATATTTGAGAAATTGGAAGTAGATTTCATCAGCTCTATCATGCCACCAACATGTCATTCCCATGCCAGATACATCATAACCGATATATAGTACCTTACTTGGTGGGTAGAGGCAACACCAGTAAAGGATTGTATAACCGACACTGCAACAAGATTCATCTTTGAGTGCATTATATCTAGATTTGGATGTCCAAAAAACCTAACCAATGATCAAGGGAAGCATTTCATTAATGAAACTGTCACTTATCGCCTAAAGAAATTCATGGTCCAGTATCCCAAAAGCAGCCCGTATCGCTCGCAAGCCAATGGAACGGTTGAAGCCTTTAATAAAATACTTGAGAGGGGTATGAAATTTTTTTTGTCAGAAAACCAAGATCACTGGGATGAATGGGTACCAACAACATTATGGGTTTATAGAATGATAGTAAAAAAGACACACAACCAAATGCTGTTCCACTGGTATACGATAGAGAAGCAGTAGTACCACATTGTTCATTGTCTCGAGCATTTTTATCTCTTAGACCACCAAAATGATAGATGATGTAGCTTTGAAGGGGAGGATGGCACAACTAATGGAGTTTGATGAATCGAGGTTTTTAGCGGAGTTCCACCAATCAGTTGACCAAAGGAGATAGAAGGCTTGGCACGACAGACACATAAAAAAGAAACCCTTCAAGGTAGGATATCATGCTCTACTGTATGATAGTAAGTATCAAAAGTTTACAGGAAAACTAAAATGCATTGGTTGGGGCCATTCATAGTTGCAGAGATTAAATATTTCGGGGTGGTGAAGCTGGCACAACTGGACGGGATAATGTTTCTAGGATGGGTGAACGACACACTCCTAAAGTCTTTCTACAAGTTCACAACCCCGCCATCAAATTGAAGGTGTCTCAGAAACAAGTCCACAAGTAGGTTTTAGTCAATAATATATAGTCGGTCTATAATAAATTCATAGTGAGTCGCATGAGTCAGTAGCATATTCCTTTACAGTCCATGTCTTTTTCATTTTTCCAAAAATAAATAGCACATGTCAATCTGGTTGTGGAAATCATACCATGTCATCGCAACCCACTTATGGCCGGGGGGGCGGGGGGGGAGGGGGTGATAGTGACACATTCCACAAGTCCTTTATGTTTTACTACAAGTTTTTTCCATAATAAGTAAGAAATAATACACCTTTCAGACATAGTTCCATGAAATATTTTCCCGTTGGGGAATAAATCAGCTAATAATTACGCACCATTATGGAAACTTTATTAACCATGCGGCCCACTCTATCCAAACCCATGATACGTCATACCAGTTAGATCTAGGTCAGCAAATGGCAGCATAACACGATTAAGCAACATAAGGAAAGTTTATGTATTAATTAGTTATCAAGTCTAGTCAGAAACGTCATGTCAAGTTTTGTCTACTTAATTTTCATGGTGATGCAGGGAGTTACATAATTTCAAATGCAAGTGACATAAGAACTTAAAATTCACTCTTAAAATTCACTCTGAGAACCAACAACAACAAAAACACAGAGACTATAAACCTCCAATACAAGTTGTCTACTAGAGGCACATAAAGATGACAAAAGCAATTATCTCAGTCCCAGACGACCAACTGGACGAGCGAATTACAATGTTAGAAAATCTGTATAGAAAGCATGACAAAGAAACATTAGTGGATAATGATCTCTCAAATTGTTTCCAATTTCCACCATTGAAGAGAGAAGTATATACAGAAGATGTTCCAAAAGGAGTTGAAACAATGACAACAAAGGTTAAAGAGGATTTCGAAGGCCTCCAACAATCAACTTTGATTAATCTTAGAAGCCTTCCTTTTTTAACATGCAATTGGCAACAATGCAATGCACAAAGCTCCTAGCTAGTAGGATGCATGGGGGATATCTATGGCTTGACAAAGAATAATCGATTCATGTTGATGATATCCATCGACTGACAAGACTCTCTATGGAACAAAGTGAGTGAAGAAAGAAGGAAATAAGGATTATTACGAGAAATACAAGAGCAAGCACAATGGCAGAGGCACGAAGATTGATCTTATCACCAAGGACGTAATATGATTCAACTGTTACATAATAGCAAGGAAAACAATGAGGAAATTTGCCAAGAATGGATGTACCCTGGACACAACATCGGTTGCAGAACACTATTTCCAAGGGGAGGTGCTTAACTAGTTGACCTTTGTACTGAATGAACTCTTTGAGGACATTTAAAAAAGAAGCACTAATTTCATATTTGGCTACATATTGATGGCTCTAACAATGTGGAAATGGCGATTGCCGAGAGAAAGGGACATGATGAAACTAGAGATGACCAGCCCATAGCGCTCAGATATGAGCCATGGAGAGCTTTAGGGGATCCCAACAGTAAATAAATCAATGAGGCGACCTTTACCAAATGGTATGGGTTGATGATGATCATAATCTGGACAACATAAAGAGTATCCACACAGCTCTTGGATGAGTTTTAACAAGATATCTGGTTTGGGGTTACCCATGGGCACACATACATCAGGCCGAGATGCGTCCACCCAGAAACATTTCAAATGAGGTAACAAAGATTTGTTGTATCAGAAGTATAATTCCATAGCGAGGTTGGTTAGTTGTTGGGAGTTGCGTGCGAGATCACCGAAGGAAAATAGAAATATTTATTGAAAGGGATGAAATTGCAACCGCTAATAGGAGAAACAATAGGGATCAACATGAAGTGACAAACAGAGGATGACTTGGAGCTGATGGTTCTTCAGATGCAGCAACAGATGTCTTCCCTCAAGAAAACAATTGTGAACTTCACTAAACCCTTAGGTGAGGCAACACAATCTGTAACTTTTCAAGGTTTTACTCTGTTTAATACGATAATAACCACTCCTATAGCTACAACAATTCTGAATGTTAGCCCCCATGCACAATCAAGGCCAACAATCCCAAAGCCAAAACAGAAAAGGGGAATTAAAAAGTCGGTTACTAAGAAACCTAAGATAACTGCTATAGTCCCAATTGCCGACCTCACTGGAAAGGCCTGTCAGTTAGTATGCGCATTCCCAATCATTGAAGAAAATCCTCAAATCTCATCTGCAGTCTCACCAGGGTCGCAAGATCCATCCTGCATACAGCCTCCACCTCCGCAACCTTGTCCGAAACCATTCCCCTTGGCACACATGTAGCCACAAAAGAGATGGAAGTGGACTCTACCTTGCAGTGCTATGAGCCTCTCCATGGCAATGACACTCACACATCCTGATCCGGACTTAAACAGGAATGCAAAAAATTACAGAGATAACCATAAACATAGATATGCAGTGGAAATAATACTTCATTTCATTAATGTAAAATACTGAAATATGCTTACAAACAGTAATGGAAATAAACCAGCTAGGGCGGTGGTAGCTTATCTCTGAGAAGAGAT
Organism: Pinus taeda; assembly: GCA_000404065.3. Classification (NCBI taxonomy): domain Eukaryota; kingdom Viridiplantae; phylum Streptophyta; class Pinopsida; order Pinales; family Pinaceae; genus Pinus; species Pinus taeda. The sequence goes on along the minus strand of APFE030434715.1, from coordinate 12,107 downwards.
GTGGTGGCTACATGCCTCTGAACTGTGTTACAATGAGGCTCAAATGCCTATTTATTGTTGAGAAACAATGGAAAATTCTTAAAATTCCAAAACCTTACCCTAGAAGATGAAATGCCAAACTATGGGCCCCGTTTGGGCAAATTGGTACATCAGCTTCCCGGGGTCGTAACTTTGGCATACGATCTCCGTTTGACGCGTACAATAGGTCGTTAGAAAGATCTCTCCGAGAAATACCACTTTGGGAGGGGTAACATTGGTCCATGGACCCATATTACCCCCATATTTCCCAAGAAACATCGTTTAGGGCCTCAAAACAACTCCAGAAGTTTAGGACCCAAAAAACTGCTAAAAATAGTAAGTTGTGCTACAATTAAGGAAACGGAAAATGCTGAGAGAAACAATGGTGGGGGTCTAGGTGGACTTGGCAGGTGGCCACCAAGATCCACCTGGATCACATCCTCACTAGTATCCTTACTTCTAGGGGCAGGTCCACTACTAGGGGATGAGCCAATGGTTTCCACTCCGCATTCAACGGGAACTGAGTAGTACTAGACCACATTCCCTATAAATTTCCTGTTAATCCCAAACCTTACTGTTATTCCACCTACAACTCAGTGCACCCTGTCTTTGCAGCAAGAAAACTCTCCCCCATCCCACTCAGACAAGTCCATTGCCAACGACCTACCCATTCAAAGAAATTTTTTGGATCCAAATACAATGTAAGAAGAAACCTTGCAGCACTGGTAATCAACCCAATTTTTTGGATTCATCCAGCAAGTTGCACAAAGAGCATAAAGGTTACATGATAACCCCGTCCATGAACATGAGCATCAGAAAAGACAATTACAAGAGGTCACGAAAGAAAGGTATCAGTTGAGAAAAGAAAACAGTGATCTACATGCCTAGGTAGATTAGGTTACAAGTGACTTTTAGTCACTTTGGCTGGCAATATCATATGTTGTCACATAATATCTCGAGGAAATTAAATTTTGTACGTTGGTTGATTGCTACAACCACATCCAGGGAGCGTGCTCGAGTTTGGTAGCCATGAATGTAGACATGAAGAACAAGTTGGAGACAGTTAGACTGGCATTGCCTGATCTGGTTGAGATATATGCCTAGACAATATACGAGAAGATTAGCACCATCGTCGCTGCAAAATAATCAAAGCACCAACCGATGGGTTTGACCTAATGGATAAAGTGCATGACTTGTTTGACAACCTAGCCATAAGGAATCAACCTATCTATCCTCTGCAATAACAACTTCAAGTTTTAATTTCCGACAACAAGAGATGCATAGAATCCATCCTACTGCAAAATATTGATGAAGAAATCACCACCATTCAGGCCCAATTCGAACATATTGAGGAGGAATCTGCAAAAAATAAGATGAAAATCAGAGACCTCAGACCTCCGGTCCGCCTACATGTCCTTTCCCTAAAGAAAGTCTGCAACAAGAATGAAGAATAGTGAAACAAACTACAAAGCAGCAACCCGAGTCAACTAACATCCAACACAATAGAGGAATTCATCAAACATGATGACTCCATAATGATTGCATGGAAAATAACACTCAAAAAATACAACAATTTCAGGAAAGAAACGACACCAGCTGTTCTTGAATTGGGGCCTTCATTTTGGAAAAGGAGGCTAACAAACTGCAGAAGAAGCAGCTGAAGTAGTAGCTCCTCAATAGACTGCAGAAGAAGTAGCTAAAATAGTAGCCCCTTAGAGGGAAGAATAGGAGAAACCACAAACAAAATAACTACAGAAACAACAACATGACCCACAACACTGGAGATAGATTGACTTGGGGACGAGTCAAAAAACTGTGGTTGGGGCCTGTTGGGGCTTTTATTTTTGAATTTTGAAATTTATGAAAGTATGAAGAGGGAAAAACAGGTGGCGGGAGAAACGGTCAAGTTATAAAGAAGACAACTGGGAAAGGAAGCAAGACCATGCAATTGTGGGTAATTTGTGGCAAGGTGTTAGGAACGAGCAGAAACAATTGAGCAAACAAGGAGGAGGACAAGAAGCAGCCGAGGGAATAGACAGTCAAATGAAACTGGAAGTTCGAGCAGTGGATGAGTAGATAAAAGAAGAGAACATCATGAATAAGGGTTTGGTATTTGAGGGAGTCTGGGGGCACATAAGAACCTGATCTAAGGATTGGAGTAGTGGCGGGAAGACCAAAGCTGGGCTTGGTCTGAGATCTAGAGCATTCTGTGGTCACTGTATTTTATGTATTTGTTCATGACTTTTTGCTGAATGTATGTTGTAATGAATCTTCCAATGGGTTAATATGAATGAGTACATGGACCAGTTGCATAGTATTATTTGTGTGTATTGTTGTGATTTATGGGCCTGCTCAATTTTTTTTAATGTTGAGAGTTTTTCCTCATATGAATATGATCTCTATAATGATATAATGTTATGATGAATGTATTCTTTAAGCTATACATAGAGTAATGGTTGGGTCATCCATGATATTCTCCTAAACCTTTATTAGTTTTGGTCACAAAACATCTCAGGTGAGACTCCTTATCCCTTGGGGTAGGGCGAAAATGTAGGCATTGTCCTAGACTATAGTGGACCCTTGTTGGCCCCTTGTGCCTGAACCCAGGATCTTTCCTTGATGAAATTTTTGTGCCAACAAATCCCATGAGCATGGATGATTCGAGTTGTACATGCTTAGAATGTGCATGATCATCCTATTGATGACCTTTGTTTGGCCATCAGTTTAGGAGTGGAAGGTTGTGGACTTAGTGAACTTGGTATCTAACATTGACCAGAGTATTGGCCACAATGTACATAGGAACTTCTTGTCTTGATATTAGATAATGTACTATGGGATCCTAAAGTGTACCCACACTTATTCAAAGAAGAGCTTAGTAGTGGCTTCTGCTATGATAAACTTCTTGCAGATCGTGAGAATGACCATCTTGGAGAATCTGTCGATGACCAAAAAAATGAAGTCATTGCTATGCTTAGTATTATAAGGAAGGCCGAACATGTAATCCATGGAGATGGATTCCCAAGGCAAAATAGGAGAAGGTTGAGGAGTATATAAGCCTTTCTTCTTGATGGTTGGTTTGGAAATTGTGTAGGTAGTGCAGGATGTGATGTACTTCTCAAAATCCTATCGAGGGTTTGACCAATAAAAATACTTTTGCAGAACTCCCTCTCTTTTATTTACTCTGAAATGTCTAGTGAATCGACTATAGTGTGCATCCAAAATAATCTCGGCACACTCACTTGAAGGAACACAAATAAGTCCCTTGTGGCATAACAGTGGACCCTGGAGTTGAAAATTAGGAATAATCTTTCCTCCCAGAAGCATCTGGTATGTGTTGTCAAATTCTGGATAGCTCTTGTAAAGATGTGTCCTTGACGAAGTCTTGTGTCCACAAGAGTTGAGAATAGTGGTCAACACCATGACTGACAATCTGCTGAGGTAGTTTGTAACATTATTGGTGTTTCCCTTCTTGTACTTAATGGTCAAATGGAACTGTTGGAGGTATGTGGACCATTTCTGATGCCGATTGTTCTGCAACTTTCCTTTTGTCTGTATGAACTGCAGGGCCAGTGTTCTGTGTGGATAATTGTTTCCTTCCACATAATGTAATGCGTCCATTATCAGAAGGCCTGCACAATGGACTACATCTATCAGTGTCATAGGTGGGATACTTTTGGACTATGCCTCAAAGTGTATCACCATGATATGCCAATGTGTTGCATTCAATTATGAAAGGGGCTATTGCTCCACAATCCTATGTCCGAAAGGATTACCATACAAAAAAATAAATATTTATAGTGGATAGATAGGAAAGTCCCAACCCAATGCTCACACATGCAACATACAAATTGATCTAGAGGTTATGAGGGAAAATGATGCACTTGACCTCCTTGCAGATCAGTGAAGGGTTTTGAGCTTGATGTAGAATCCCAATGCTTTACTCAAATGATCTACTTCATCCACATATGATCTCATTACCTACACACAATCACAAATATGAAAATATGACAAGTGATCTTCCTCGGAAGATCATTAGCTCAAAACATCATAGATATTGATGAGCCATAGTATTGCAACTCCCAAGGCTACCAACTTAAATTATAAACCCGAGGTTCGTACAAAATTAATAGGTGTCGACACAATATGTGAAACATCCAATGTGTCCTTGTTTCGTTGATTTGATGCAATGAAGTGAATATCATGGAATTGAGCCTAAATTAATTGCAAACATGGACATGTTGCTCTATTTGCAAGAAATGGAAATGCTACTTGCTCAAATGTAAATACTAATCCTAACTACAAGAAGGTAAAGGTTATGCCATTTTCAGGAATGAAAAGTACTTATCTATTTTCATAATGTAAAATTTTTTCTACTTGCAACAATGTGAATCATTAGTCTAATTGCATACTGTGAATATTTTCCTTGAAAATAAACTAATCATATGCAAGAACAACAATTTGTAATTGAAATCCTAAGAGCATGAATTCGAAGAAATAGGCCTAATATCCTTTTTTTTAAAAATAACATACAGAGTGGTTTTTATTCTTCCCCAATCATGGATTTAGATCCTAGGGGTGATTATTCAAGCCTAAGAGACAGAAACCAAGCTTTTGGAGCAAATCTGGTCAAGTTTACATGTGCTATAGGAGGCTTGTTTTGATACAGGAGAAGATAAATTGTTGAATGCATAAGTACATGAAATGAAAATGTGATGGAATTTTTTTATTTTTTTATTTTTTATTATTAATTAAGGTGTATTAGGACTCCATTCCAAGTGGAATCACTCCAAAATACCCTTGTTACCATGTGCTAAAAAATAACAGAAAATTACTACTCTAAAAACTGGAAATTCAAGAACTAGTGAGCTAGTTAACCTACCAAATGCCTAACTTGACCAAGTGAAAATGATATGGGGTAATTTTTTTAATAAATTGAATGTTTTTATGACCCAACAAAATTGGAATAAACTCAAATGAATTTCATTAACACATTAAAAAAAATAGCAGAAAATTACTACTATATTTCTAAAAGGGATTTCCATAAATCTAGAATTTATGAACTAGTAGACCAATCCAAGTATCTAAATGATGAATATGAATTTTCAAAGTTTATATTAGAATGCACCATGTTTGTGAATTTGTTAATAACCTACAAAACAACTCACTTTAATCATTTAACCAATGTAACCTACAACAAAAGAAGGATGGATAGTAAATGCAGAAATAAGAGGTGCAAGTGGAAAGGACATTCAAAGGACATAAATAAATTTTAAAAGAGGGCTTTGAGGCTGTTGGGATGGAAAATACCAAGGAAGCACATATTCCTATGAAGGAAATCAATATTTAGAAGCTAAAAATGGCATAAAACTTAATTATTTGAATCAATCCAAGTACATCCCTGCTAGAAATGAAAGTGGAGCTGCTAAATAACAAGTATTTCTCTACAAGAAAACTAAGAAATACATGCCTCTAAAGGCCAATTCGAGTTGGTAATTATAAAAATTTATGAGGAAGAATTATCCTTGAAATGAGTAAGCTTTCCCCTCCAAAATCCCTTAAATAGTGGACTTGGTTCCCAACACTAGGAATCTGCATTAAATGTTAGGGAACACATTCCTAGATTTTCTCAATCACTGGAGCTCCAGAATTTGTCAATAATTTCATGATATTTTGTTCATTTATTATCCAATCTTGATCCTTTTGTAGTATTGAGAAAGTCCCTAGATTATCTCATCCTCCAAATCTTCATAATTTTCCCAATATTCTACAAAAATAAACAATATTAAGCACAAATATGAAATTATCTCTAAACCTTCCTAATGAACATATTAAAGCTAAAAATATGTCATATAATGAAAAAAGAGAGGTTTAATGTAATGAAACATGGTCAGATGGGCCTTGATTTATGTCTAGTTTGGAGGCATATTAAATATAATAAGAAATCTTACTACAAATATGTAGATATAGAGAAGGAACTTGAATTTCTATTAACCCAAAAGGAAGGTACAAGTACACCTTCACTCAAGGCCTCCTCTCCAAAAACCAGTAGAGTTTCCCCACTACAAAAGGAAAAATTATGGACTCTAGTAGCATAATCCTCATAAGATTTTCCTCTCTCAACAAGAATCTAAACCTAAAGCGTAAATTCAGTATACCCAAGAATCAAGATCTCTGTGTCTATCATGACCCTCTTAAGTGATTTAGTATAAATATGATGAAGAGAGTTGCTAAGAGGATGAATGTGGATGCTCAGGATGATGAGAAGCTATGGAAACTTCTTCATGATAAGTCCTGGCCACCTCAATTAAGTGATGAGTCAAACTGATCTCATAGGAACCATGAGACTCTTGAAACACTCCTTAGTTGTAGGTAGAAAACAGAAGGAAAAAGACTACAGTTTCTCCCATAAGGTGGTCCTGTGAGCGACTAAAAGTGTATAGTTGCTTTCATAGAGTCATCCTCTATGTGACTAGTTGTCATGATTAAGAAAATAAGGTCTAAGGCCTAAGTAAAAAGTCAATCGACACAATGTCTTAAATTCAAAAACCCTAAGGAGAAAAATAGGTTAATAACACATTGGATGCCCCTAATGAGTAAGAACTATACCAATAGCATAGTCGGATGCATCTATCTCAATCTCAAATGGTTGTTGTAGATCTAATAATATGAGCACTAGTACAGAGCAGAGGTGATGCTCCAACTTGGTAAACACCTTCTGTTGGGATTCAGACCAAAAGAACTTTTCTTTTGGTACACCCTTGGTGACTTGGCTCAAAGGCCAAGTGATATGAGAGAAACCCAACAGAAACTTGTGGTAGAAATCGACAAGACCCAGAATGTTGCACAACTCTATTAGAGTGGCTCGGGCTAGCCAATCCTGGATAACTTGTATCTTGGCTGGGTCCACATGTACACCCTTCTCATCAATGATGTAACCTCGATATTGAAATCGGGTCATACCAAAAGTGCATTTCTCCAAATTGGCAGACAATTTGTGTTATCGAAGGGTTTGTAGGACCTGTTGAATATATTGGATGTGCTCTTCCCAAATCTGGTTGAAGATCAGTATGTCATCCAAATACACTACCATGAATGAGTTGGTGAAGGGCTGCAATATGTCGTCCATCATCCTAATGAAGGTTGCAAGGGAATTCATCAACCCGAAAGGCATGATCAACCATTCAAAAAGGCCCTCTTTGGATTTGAAGGCAGTGTTCCACGCATCGGAGGGTTCGATTGGTACCTGGTGATAACCAAACTTCGTGTCAATGCTAAAATATTTGCCCCCCTTGAGATGGTCCAGAAGGTCATCAATCCAAGGGATTAGATACCCATTCTAGATAGTGATCTTATTCAACACCCTCTAATCAATATAAAGTCTCTAGGTTTTTCCTTCCTTTGTACCAATACGATCGACTCCCATAGGGTGATGAACATGGCTTATTGTTCCCTTTGTACAACAATCCTAAATCTGCCTTTTGATTTCATCATTCTCCAAAACAAAGCATCGATAGATAGGCTCATTGGTCAGTGGCACGCCTGAGGTCAGACTGATGGAGTGGTTGACCTAATTGTAACACCCTCCTCACACAGTTACCCAAATAACCAACCAACCGGGGTAAACATACAATCAGAGGCTATTATGATTGGATTCAACTTGCTATGTGACCTTAAGGAAATGGAATCAATGGAACACATCAACCAACCTATCCACATCAACAATAGAACCAAGGAAAATTTTAAGGATGGAAAATTTTCTTGAAGTTTAGAAACATTGGCGAATCTCACTAATCCCTAATATGCAAACTATAAATTTTTCAATGATATATTTGTAAAATTATTCAAATTTATAATGATTTATCATATAGCCACTATATAATGTTGGCGATTTTAGAGGTAAAATAATTTTATATTCTAAAATTTGGGCGAATCATCTTTTATAAAAATTGGAAATTGGCGAATCGTTTTTTGGAAAAATCATGGAAAATTAGCCCATTGGGCGAACATTAGCCCCTAAAATTTTCCATGAACAGAACTATTAGGAGATATGTCAGCCACTCAGATATCCTATCCTTGGATCCCACTGATGTTCTGGACATCTTAGGCCTCATTGAATCTCATGTTATAGGCATGAAAACGTCCAAAAACCCATAGTCACTCTCACATGCTTTCCTGTCGGTGTCGAGAGACATAAATTACCAATTTTGTGCCAGCGTCCCTAGGATTTGAGCCACTTTTTGAGGCTAAGAGCCCAAGTCATTTCCCATAATGGAATGATAACATAAGGTCTATAAAAGAACAAGGAAAAAATGATGCAAAAGAAATAAGTTAAACAAGACCTTAATTAGACCCCTACTAGCCATGACAGGCATTTCATCAAACATATCATCAATATGTAACTTATAGGTGTAAACAACATAATTAAGCATAGGGATCTCATACTTATATGAGAATCACTATGAACCATTTTTCCCCCATGTAATTTTCTACATTATCATCTATTAGGCCATAGATACATTGTCCATTCATTTAAAAGTAAAAACATGCTCAGAGCCATACATAGTTACTGTCATATAACCAACATAATAACAACCTAAATACTCATGAAAGTACAACCATATAGACAACATATAATCCATCAAAATACTCACAGAAATACAAGGAGAAATAACCTTTCATTAATGATGAAATAAGCCAACCGTAGATGGGATTACCACGTTCCACCCGACCATAGATTGGCTAAGCCAAGTCTCTCTTCAGCCAATCACCCCCGTGCCATATTCCAAGAATGGATGTGAGACTCATAGAACACACCAAAAAAACACCAAATAAGCATCGATTCCACCGAAGTTCTCCACCTACACCGTGAGGATTTTGAGTGCCTCCTAGTCTCTCAAGCTTTGCCATACTCCACAGTCTGATCCAAGGATCACTAGACCCTACATCGAGACACACTCTCTAGGCTTTACCATACATCCCATCCCATGACTACTAGGCCCAATGGAGAGAAATCCACCTCTTAGCTTTACCATATATCCTGCCATTCACTAGTAAGGATTCCTACACCCATCGAGGCACACAATCCTAGCTTTACTACAACCCACAGTCTAGTGGCTTTACCATGATCCATAGTCTAGTTCAAGGACCACTAGGCCATGTGTTTGTGATTTCAAATATCCAACCCAGTCAACTTTGAATCCATCCAACCATCCCACATTAACCAAAGTCTTATAACCCATCTCATCAAAGCTATCAGGAAATGGAAAGGTTAGGCTGAAGAATACTGTCACACCTAGAAAAACCCATGCCATGATAGAAAAGAACCACATGAAATACCATGCATGCCAAACCTAGGAAGGAAAATACACATGTAAGTTGATAGCTGCAATGAAGCCTAATGTAACTGATTGATCCTGCCTTTCCCTACTTAATCTTTGCTTCCTCTTGCCTTCTTTGCCTTTGTTTCTCTAATGCCAAATTGCTCCAAGAAACTCTAACTGTCCAAAAGTGAGAGAGAGAGAGAGAGCTCCAAAGCTAAATTGAAAAAAGGTTACCAACTAATCCTCAAAAGAGTTTTTATGAATGAGGCCTCTATTTTCTTCGTTTTCCATTATTTTCCTTCATTTTCATCCTCACATGCAACCTGTGACATTTCACTTCCTTTTTCTCCTAATTTCCATTATTTTCATAAATAAATGTGCCAAAAGTTCCATTTTTCCTTTCCAAAGCCTTAGCCATTGCCTTTTCCAATTTCCTTAGCCATAAACAACCAAACGAACACCCCCTGGGATGTATTTCCCAACATTCAGCTTGGAATAAATGTCCCATCAACTGTGGTTATTATTTTTAACTTTTATTACATGGAATTTTCACCAGGGATGTTACACTAATAGTGCAGGGGTACCCCTGTGGGTGATGTGAAGATGTCCCTGCACTACTCCATGACCTTGTCCATCTATCACTATTGTGAGAAGGATCCTTGTTTGGAGGCTGTGGATGTGGCTACAAACTTATTCTTTCCCTAAGGGCGAATCATAAGGAAGAAAAATTTCCTTATATAGAAAAATGATCTTGCTACATTTCTTCGAAGAGATCAAAGAGATGGTGGTAGGTGGTGCTACCTTCAGTATCATGTATAACTTATTTCCCAAAGAAACAATAACACTTCGAGGCATAGAATCATACACAACATGAGGCTTCCACAACTATGGTTGGCCTAATAATACATCAAAAAATTCAAGAGGAGAAACATCAAACAATACCTCATCTGTGAAGGGCTTGATGTTGTAGGGAAGGAAAAACTGTTGGTTGGCATGGAGATATAACCCTTGGTGAAGCCATCGATGCTATATGACTACCGATGTGTGGTTGGTAGGCCTGACCACTTCATGACCTCTTTTGAAATGTGGTTCTTTTGGCTTCCGTTTTTGACAATAAACAATATCGGAGAACACTTCACCCGCATCTGTGAGTGGAAGAGTCACTCCCCCTTGATCTTTGGGCTCAATATTTTGGATCTTAGTAGTGGAAATAATGGCACTGGTCTCTGCATCAATAATCTAATTCCCTTCTTCATTGATGGGTTGTGTTATATTCTTTCCACATAGTTAATAGGGGGTTTGAAGGGCACCCATAACACCACTTTATGGGGTCTGGGGCAGCGCCCCAAAAAATTTTGGTTTTGGACCCTATGTTAGGTTGGGCGGACCCACCTATGGTTTTGTGCATTATTTTTGCACATGTTTTTTGGACGCGATGGTTTTTCGGTCCATGGTATTGGACGCGATGGTTTTCGGTCCATGGCATTGGATGCTTCAGCATGTATAAATATGTATTGTAGCATTGAAAGGAACATAATGAAAAATCAAGCTGGTAGTTCCGGTTTTGTGATCCAGGGGAAAATCTTTGTGTATAT